>JBAMCR010000141.1:6821-50800 GCA_037075045.1 Mulgravea parasiatica | reverse complement strand
ACTTTTACAAATAAAAAAAAACAGGTAATAGAAGATTGCTTTAAGCTTTGTCAAAATACTTTTGTCCACCATTGTATGTACATATAAAGTGAGCAGAGGGTATATTGATTCACACAGATATTTTGTGCGATATGCTAGCATATTGTATTTTAATATATTTATTTAAATTAATTTCATTTTAAATTATTTGAATTATTTTTTTATTATAATAAATTCTATTCCGTTTATTGTTTACCACAAAATAAATAAATACATAAATATGTATGTATGTATGTATTTACTATATACTATTTTCATTACTTTTCAAATGTTTTAATTAAAAACAATTATATTTCAAAAATCAATATAATTTAATTATATTGGAAAATTTTTGTAATTTTAAAATGAATTAAAAATTTACATAAATCAAAAAAGTTTTCAATATTTTGTAAATTACTTCAGCTACAGGGTATATGACAGCCGATGACTCTCATTTATTTATCTGTGCTTGTCACAGGGTAAGAGCGAGAGATAGAGAAAGAGAGAGAGAGAGCGAGAGCGAGAGATAGGGAGTTTCAAGAGTGCATAGAATGAAAATTCATGGCCGGAAAATGAAAATGCACATAAACAAATAGAAAGAGAGACAGAGAGAGGCAGAGAGTGGGAGAAGGTCTAAGTATGAGAGCAATTGAGGCAGAGCAACAAAGAGAAAGAGAGAGTGAAAAGGAGAGAGAGAGAGAGCGTATTGTTGCGTATCTGTAAGATACATGCGAACTGAAGCGTACGCGCTGCGTTGCGTTGCGTCGCGCTGCTGCTGCGAGGCAATCCAACTAACTGTAAGATCGCAATAAGCTACCGTTGCTGCCTCTGCCTCTGATTCTGCCGCTGCCGCTGTCGCTGTCGCTGCTGTTGCTGCTGTTGCCGGCGTCTGGCAGACTTCTGAATCATTGTGCAATTTCTCGTCGTGTACGCCGGACGTGCCACTTCCACAGACAGAAATAAAAAGAGTCGCAACCGCGAGGCGTCTCACATTTACAATTTCAATACACGCGCGCTTTTCTCTCTGTGTACACGGCTGTGTGTCTCTGTGTGTGTGTGCTCTACATTTTCTTTTATTTTCCTTTTTTTTATTAGTATTACTATTATTATTATTTATTTTGTGCTGGCGCTGTGAACGAATGCATTTTCATTTATTTGGGATTTATTGAGAATGTATCTACAATATACTAGAATGTATCTCAACGCGAATCTGAGCAATTGAATTGAAATCCAACATCGAAATACAAATACAAATACAAATACAATGCAAACCGTATGCCAAAAAATAAAGTGCAATTTTTGATTTCGTCACGTTGTGGCCTGTGAAAAAACGAATCCAATTGCCAATAGCCAATTGCCAAGAGCCAATTGTCATTGCCAGTTAGTTGCCATGATGACGATTCCATTGAATTGAATATAACAAGCCAAAGAATCATATATTGAATAAACAATAGAAATAACATTATAATTATAATTATAATAATATTATGAAATTGTGGAAATCAAAGAAACCCATCGGGGGCTGTGTCCCCGGCAAATCCAGTGCACTGAAGCAGGAGCAGGATTTGACCGCCAAGCAACAGTTGCCTCCGGACAGCGCTGGGATTGCACTGGGACCGATGCTATCTGGTAAGAGTTGATTCTCAAAATATTCAAAGAATTAAAAAAAAGAAAAACAAAAACAAAAGCATATAATATATTATATATTTTTTTAGAAAATTTGTCACATTTCCATCTTGTGTTGGAACAAGTAACTCTATCATATACATACATACATACATCTATGATTATATTATACATATGTATGTACATGTATATGAAGATTTATTTGTATGCAGTGAGAAATTGTTTTGTTCTCAAAATCATATATAAAATTCACTTAAAGATCGGATAACATTTCATAATATTTCAAGATACAATTTATGAGTTATAGTTAAGTAAATTTAATACTTTTAAACCGATTTATATTTAGTTCTATATATTGTACATACATACGTTATGTATGTATGTATATGAATATAAAATATAATTTTTGGTATATGTGCTTTTCATTTTCCATTTTCCATTTTCCAATGCTCAGGGTTATCGCATTTCCGCTTAAGGTGCGTACTGCTGCCATCAAAAGGCACTCAAGTGCCACAACGTGTGCGTTTCGAATAAGTTTTTGTTTTTACGTTTTTTTCCCAGGCAGAACGCACACCAACATGCGTGTTGTACTAAGCGTTTTTTGTATCTTTAAGATACATTGGCGCTGGGACGCCTGTTGGTCGCGACTTGGCTGGCAATTTGATGACTTGGCCGACTCTAGCAGCAACATGTTTGACATTTTCAATTAAAAATAATTGCTCGCTTTTCGTTTTCATTTCAAAGCTAAATTTTCACTGCAATTTGTCAATTTTGTATGTCTGTATATACATACACGTATATGTATATATTGTAGCTTATTCTGAATGCGTATCTAGCATATGAGAGTATTATATGGTATGTATGTACATAGGTTCGTTCAGGCATGGAATTGAAAAAAAAAAAATAAAAATGATCTGAACACTGATTCTCAAAAGATTCAGCTCTGGCAAAATGCTCGAAGTAAACTTTTTTAAACTGAAAACTGAAATCTGAAATCGATTAAGATACTATAATATAATTCTGATAAATGAATTTTTGAATTTATTTTATAATTGCATTATATGAGGCTGTAATCGAATCAACTCATTTGGCCAATAGAGAGAGCGAGAGTAAGAGAGAGAGAAAGTGAGAGTGAGAGAGAGAGAGACAGAGAGAGATAGTATTCCGATTTGCGTTTCACGAATTTAGCATATTTGATACGATTGTAAAAAGCGGTCAGTTTCATAAGGATGAAGGCTGCAGACTGCAGACTGAAGACTGAAGACTGAAGACTGAAGACTGATGGTGTCCAATTGCAACATTGCTGCGATTCATCCCAGTTAGAGGCGAGTTGGAAGAGTTATGGCACATAACGCTTAACCCGGCGAGCCAAGTGCCCAGCTTTGGCTTTGGCTGAACTCTTAATGAATGAAAACGAGACGCAACACTGCCTCAATACAAAGTACTTGGAATTGTATGTGTATTTGTATTTGTATCTGTATCAGTATCAGTATCAGTATCTGCATCTGTGAATGTATCTGCATCTGCACATTAACGCATACAGCTGGGAGGGCCGCTTGTCGGTGGAGTGCGTGTGTATAAGCTTAAATTGCATTTGATGAATTTATGGCATGGCAAGCGTAATTAAGCATTTAATTAAATATTTGTGATGCGGCGCATTGTTGCGCTTTTGGATACGGCAAATGCTTCCATTTGTTTGCCTAATCTGCTAGCGCGGAATGCCACAGATTGGCATTGAAGCTATGCGGATGCAACAACAATGGATGACTATTTGTGTGCCAATGAAATGCCTAAGATAAAAGGGGCAAATGCCCACCCAATGCACACAAATAGATGTAATAGCTAAAGATACAGATACAGACACAGATACAGTAGCAGTGGCAGTTGCAGATACAATTGTCAAAGCTATTGAAAAGAGTGTAAAACAAAAGAAACATAACAAAATAAACTATAAACAGAGGAAGCCACTCATAACAAAATGGATTGCCTGATAGATACATCTACAGATGGATAAATGGATGGATAGATGGATGGATAGATGGATGGATAGATGGATGGATCATTTGGCCAGATGTCACTTGTTTACACAACAAAACTACAAACATCACTTCACTTACTCGTTTGTGTTGGAGTGTAAACATGGCCTGAGAAAATCGAAAGGTGCGCACCAAATGGCGGCAGATTCATTCAATATCCCCCCACTCCAACTCTTGCCCCATCCAACTGTGTAAACCCTTATTCGGGCACCCCTCACTTTATATAGCTTTTATTGCGTATCTTAAACGCTATTTAAATCTTTCGAAAACGAAAAAAAAAATATTTGTATATATACGTGTATGTATATTTATAATATCCCCACTATAAATGTATCTTTTAGGGTAGCAAACTAATATTAAAGATATAGATTCAGATACAGATACATTTTAATACTTAGTTTTTATCGACATATTTTAATGTCGATTTCAGATAACAGATTCAAGATTCCAGATTAGTTGAAAGTTGTATATGATATATGGATATATCTCAAATATACTTTTGATTTCAAACATGATCAACTTAAAGTATCTATTCCTGGAATAGATATTTACATTGATTTTGATAAACGAACAATCACAGAACGTGTCCATCTACAAGATATTTAATGTGCGTGAATTTATGGAATCTTCTTTATGATGACATATATAGAACCGATCTCTATATACATAATTCGGATATATGTTATAATAGTTTGTGCATTTGAAGTTTGAAGTTGTTATGTTTGGTTTTTATGCTTCACATTTTGGAAATTGATTAATCGAACAACGAACGGAATGAAATGAAAAGTTTTTCCAATAATAAAATATCAAAATAGATTCGAAATTTGATTTAACAAAACCGAGAATGGTTTACAAAAAAAAGCGAAAAACAAAGTTAGCTCGCTTACATAATAATAAATAGAAAATTTCATTTAATGGCCAATAAATTGAGTTTGTACTACAATAAATACGAGTGAGTATATAGAAGTTGTCGTAGCTGGAATAGATTTGGAGCTACTTTCACGTCCATCAACAGGTCATTCAAATTGTTGGCGACACTTCATTGCCGTTGGATTTTATTTTTGCCCCTGTCAATGGGTCGCAAGTACACACGGTTTTCCATAAACATTCAGAGGAACCGGGATATGGGATATGGGATCTGGGATCTGGGGTCTGGGATCTGGGATATGCTATTGCAATAAAAATCGTGCGCCCCTCCGTCGGACTTTACCCCAAGGGGGCATCATGAGGGTTGTTCAGTAAGGGCATCATGCGAGGGGGAGGGATGTGTGTTTGTGTGTGTTTTATTATTATTTTTTTTTTTTGTCATAATGTTCGTACTTTTCAACTGCATTCAATGAACCTCATGCGAGTTGGCTATAGACTATTGGGACCGATACGGGGAGGAGTTTGGGTTAAGGCGGTTTAAATGCCGGCTGAAAACAAGAGACTGAGAAAGAGCGGTGGAGCGGGGGTGAAGGGGGTGGTTTCGGGAGATATGGGCATATGGGCACATGGGCACAGACAAGAAGACGCGTCGCTGGCAAATGAGTAAACATTAAAATTTGTTTTTCCTTTTCGACAGAGACATGTGAAAAATCGCTGAAATGCCAAGATTTTAGACAATCGAACATTTTCTTTTGCTGCAAGATTTTCTTGTTGTTTCTATGTTTGTTTGTGTGTTGTTGTTGTTGTTTGCTTGCGTGTGTTTTGTTTTTGTTTTTGTTATTCGCCAAGTATAAACAAAGTGCGCGATCTGCTGCCATAAGTGCGGTAAGAGCCACAAAAGTTGCCACAACAATTTGACGCAATTGAAACAAAATGAGCACAGTCCGCCCACACACACCACACACACCGCCCAGTGCCCAATCCACGATTCACATGCAGTCAATGGCCACCATATCCGCCACCAGATCCTCTCTAGAAATGCCAACAGTTGTTGTATTGGCATTTGCTTTTGTTTACATGGCTGCCATTCATTTTGGGGCGACTCTTTTGGTTTTGGTTTTGCTTTTGCTTTTGTTTCTTTGTTTCTTGGTTTTCGGATGCGAAAAATCCTTTCGGGGTGTCGCTAGCTCTCATTGAGCTGTTGGCACACCAAACGGATGCAACAATAGACGGCAACAACAATAACAAAAATTCCAATTGCAACATCAACATCAACATCGGGGCATAAAGACAGTGTCGCCACACAGCAGCAGGCAAATGACATTGACTGCTTGGCACAGTGGCGCCAAATGCATTTGCATTCAATTCAATTTTGTCAATTGTCCCATGTACGAGTATGTATGTATTGTGTGTATCTCATGGTATACCTATAGATACTCTGTGAGCCACATAACATACAGTTCATTGGACTCGATTGGAACGGTTTTTTATATTGTTCATACAAAAAGGTTAAACTTTTTGTACCAAATGTATAGTTAATACTTTTATTGTTATTGTACTATTATTATTGCCTAAAATTATTATTTAAAATTTTAATATTTTATGTTTGTATGAGACTTATTTTAAATGATTTATAATATTACAATATACTATCGTATAATTTAATTAATTAATAATAATGTTAATGTTAAGGTTAATTTTATTGTTAATGTTTATGTTAATTTTAATTTAAATGTTAATACAATTGCTGTTGCAATTATTGTTGTAATTATTGTTGTAATTGCCGTGGAATTGGTTGGATTTTTGTTTACATTTTTTAAAGCGAAATCTGCGCCAAATTCGTCACTCAACATTGCAAAAGCATATACATACATATGCAAATAGATATACATACATATATGTATACATATACTATAACGCACACACACACATACAATATATAAACATATATTCTATTTAGAATTGCAAATACATCAAATGATAGAGAACCTTGCAGCAAGCATTGTAAATGTATCTCATAGATACTTTTATTCCCATATATCCGAGCCCCAAAATGCTTACGTATACAGATATTATTCATATAGTTATTTAGACGTGTATGTATGTATATTAAAGAAAAGCAATATTGTGTATGTATATGTGTGTGTGTGTGTGTGTATGTGTCTTTTTTCTACATTGTTTATAGACCCGAGTATCTGCGCAAGGGCTATGGATAATTTGTGCAACGTTTTGTATATGCATCATTTTGGTCTTTGGAAGCGAGCAGGAAAAACTGTCACAATTTCAACGGGAACGCTAAAAATAGTGACAAAAAGAAAAACAACAACAACAGCAACAAGAATAACAACAAATGAATGCAAAGGCAGACAAAACAAAAACAAAAACAAAAAAAAACAAAACAAAACATAAAGCCAAAAGGCAGCCAAATCATCATCAACTGCATCATTATCGTCAAGAACAACAACAACAAAAACCATATACGATTAATGTAATTTCGTCGTCATCGTGTTGTTGTTGTTGTTGTCGTCGTCTACCGTTTGGATTAATTTGTAGAGTCTGTCGCAGCCCCAACAACTAAGAGAACGCCTCCCATTTACCGCACACACTCTCCGCTTTCCAATCGCCCGACTACCCGTAACATTTCCCCCCCAATGCATCTACCATAATTATTGTCTGTTGCCGAGTGCAAATGCATTTCTATCTGCATTTGTATTTGTATCTCGGCATCTGTATCTCGGCATCTGTATCTGTATCTGTATCTGCCTGACATCCAACTTCCATGGACTTCGACGTCGTCAGTCTTGCGATTTTTGTCAACGCCCTCTGCACGTGTTAATTATGAATGCTGAGAATGCTTTTGTGACTTCTTAGTCGTACATACATACTACATACACATACATACATACATACATACATACATGCATACATTTGTATGTGTTTATGTATAGAAAGATACTTTCTGTTTAAGCGAAATATGTGATATATTAATCGAGTAGATAGAAGATAAGAGACAGCTTAACTTTTGTCTATCTTCTCACTCCCTCGCTCTCTTTCTCTCTCTCTCTTTCTCTCCTTTTGTTTCTTTAAAGTTTTCGGTTCTGTTTTGCATCGCATTCGTAAACATTTTACTGGCTTTGCACTGAAACATCGTAAAAGTTGACAAAACTGAAAAAATGCCAGCTGACAATTTTAATGTATCTGCTCTTAAAATAATATATACATACGTATATACATACCATATATATTTAATCTTTAAGTAAATACTTAAAATCAATTATCAACATTTTTATTAATTTGATAAATTACATGCATACATACACACACACACACACACATATACAAAGACATGTATATAATACGGCATGCACTTTCCCAGTTATCGACGGACGGATGAAACGCCTTTCATTAAGTAAGCCGTAAAAATTTGTTAAATACAGGCATGTATGTATGTATGTACATACGTATGTATGCAGATGGAAATACTCTGTATTTACATGTAGTATGTATGTACATATCACATGTATGTATGTGTGTGTACGAGTGAAGCATGAAAACAGGGTGAGGCGACCTTATCGGAAAACACTATCCGAATAGCCGAATGTTTGCTACGGGTGCGTGAGAGGATGGTGCGGCAAGGGATTGGTTATGGGCTATTAACATTTTGGGGCATAAATCTGTGCCCCATACAGTTGCACGTATTGTGTACATACATACATGCTCATACTATGCCTAAGTACAAGCGATAAGCAAACTGTTAGGAAATTATCCAACGCCAAAACAGTCGGTCCGCCCAGCCGCCTAATATAGGGATAAGTGTGTACATACATACATACATATAACTGGAAATTGGTTGGGCCAGGGGATCGGGTTTGGGTATCCGTATCCATATGATATCCGTATCCATGGGTTTCGATATGCGGTACGGTGCGCTTCTTTCTGCAAATGAAATTGTTTTGCTGCTTGTTTTATTTGCATTGCTCTCCATTAAGTGCACATACATACATACCATACATACATATGTGCATATATACATAAGGCGACAGTCAACGGCAATGATCTGCCCCTGTGACCCCGCGGAATCCGTAGCTACCGTCGCTTTAGCACCACAAAGGGGTGGCCCGCGGCGTCAACTTGAATGGGCATAAATCAATTTTGATGCAGCGTTCCCTTTTCCTGGCAAATATTTCCAGCAAAATGCACGCATAATGAGCTGATATGTATGTACAATACATGCATACATACACGCACACACAGTCATATGTGTGTATATCTACGGATCCAAATGAGAACGTATGTGCCTGCCTAATACTTTGTGTTATGAGGCATGACAGTGTCTCCAGGTCTTCTGGTCTCCTAGTCTTCTGGTCTTCTAGTCTTCTGGTCTTCTGGTCTCCTGGTCTTCTGGTGTTCTGGTCTCCTGGTCTTGTGGTCTCCTGATCTCGTGTCTTCCATCCATTCACAGTTAATACAGAAACAGCCAGGGCTGAACTCTCTCAATGAACTGAAATAAAAAAACAACACAATTTAATTTCAAAACGTTGGGCGTTAACTCTGATTGATTAATTAATTAATTATTATAAAATAATATTTATTAAGCATTTCTTTTTAAAATTACCAACAGTTCGAGTGGAACCAGTTCATACAATTGCAACAGCAACTGTTCGGCCCTGGTTGGTCCTTTGACTTGAAATTTTACTGCGCTCATCAAATAAATGTCAACGTCTTGCTAAATACTTGAAGAGCTCAATGCAGATGTTGCATGCCACCAACGCTTGCAACACTGCACAGCGCGAATGCGTTTTTTGCACGCAATATTCTAGCCCATCCCCCCCACACCAGACCATGCATGCCTCACCCTGCCGCAACCCCTTCTCCCATTGCCGGCATCAGCTCGGTTCATTTGAGTTGAGTTTCTGCCTGCATCCGTCCGCCTGCCCAGTTAGCCCTGTGCAACGGGCGGGTAGGAGGGGTCAAATGGAATGGGAGCGGAGTGGGCAGGGGACAGAGGACAGAGGGGAGAGGGCCTCGGGGCAGCAGTGGCAATATGTGTAAACGCAAATGGGCCTGGGCTTTGTTGCGGCTTTATCAGATGTTGACGACATTTTTTTTTTGTTTTTTTTTGCGGAACCACACTTGAGTTCATTTGCAATAATTGGTTTTTCTTGTTCTCTCCGCCTGACTTGGTCCCCATCCCGCCACCCCCCGCCTCCACCACCCCATGCTCTGCCACGACATATCCCTACCGACATAGTACCGCATGCATACGTATGTATGTATGTATGTTATAGTGGCATGTAGGAGCAGCAGATATTTTGTGAATTCTTTGACATAGTTTCACACTGAACGCATTTAGGCTGGCCCATTACCGTTATTGTCCTCCTTAGCGAGCCATGACACGTCCACAATACACATGTATATATGTATGTGTGTCTCACATTATACCATACATACACACATATGCATAACCGACATTTGAATACCCTTATCCTAACGGTTGTGTCCGTGTCCAGTTTCCGCTAAACTGAAATTCTTCAGGCGATCGCCTTTCAATATGTGAGTACGTATGTATGTGTGGATGTGTGTATGTATATGCATGTGTATGTGTTCGTATTGAAAGCTCTTAGAAGTCTGTTCCAAGTTAAGTTGTTTATTGCATCAGCTTTAAACCAAGAGCCGTCAATCTGTAAATGTTTATTGTCTATCCAAATGTCAATCAGCTGCCACCCATTGAGGACGCGATGGGAGCTGTGGTAGCACCTGCCATATATGGTAAATGGTATATGGTATATAGGATTGTATATGGTATATATTGTATATCGGACTATATATTATATGGTATACGGATTATATTTTCTATGGGGTATATGGTATATCATAGCTTGGTTCAGCTGGTGCACAGTTGAATCTATTCATTGCCTGATTTGTTGTCCGTGTGTGGGTGTGTGTGTGTGCGTGTGTGTAGGAGGGGAAAGGGGAGAGGAAGGTTCTGATTTAGCTGATGTCTATTTTCCATATGAATGTGGCAAGTGTGGCACTGTGGAATGTCTGGCTGCAAATGTGCCGCAACTTGTGGTGCTACACAATGGATTAAGAAAACGACCCCCAGCGAACTGCTGATAGATGCACATACATATACATACACACATACATGTACACACATACATGTACATATATAAATAAATAGATAAATAAGATACACATTCATGGACTACATAATTGAATCTCTATAGAGTCATCTGTCAGGCAGCTTGATGAGCTGCTGTTGGGTTGGGTTGGGATGGGTTAAGGTTGGGGTTGGGGTTGGGGTTGGGGTTGGAATGGGGTTGGGGTTGGGGTTGGAATGGGGTTGGGTCGTTGGCTGAATGGCCTTCAAGTGTCCGGGCATGCCAAGTGTCCAGGCTGTCGATCTTTGGAATCGGATTCGCGAGGTGATCCACTTGTGATGTGGTAGGTCCGAATTGGTGAACAGGATTATGAGAAATGACAGGAAGTGAGCAATGCCCCCAAAGGCAGATGTTCCCCACCCCCCCCCCCCACTCCTCACCCCCTCCACCCGTCCGCCTCTTCATTTGGTTATAGGCAATGCAATGTTGCGGCTGAGCGCAATTTCCGCCAAGTGGGCAACGTTCGCTACGACGTGCAACTGTCGCCGATAAATTTAAAGGCATCTGTCGCCCCATGCAACGTGCAACGTGCAACATGCAACATGGAACACCGTTGGCAAAGGAACATCCCTCTCTTGGCCATAAAATGAACGGACAGTTGCACCAAAATAGTTTTTCTTTAATAGTTTTTCCCCCAGATTTTCCAGACTAACATATATATTAAACGGAACTGTAAATTTGCCAGCCAATTTGCCATTTCCCCATAAAGTGGCCAAAAGAAAAAAAAAGAAGCTATTTTCATCTCCAAAATACTAGCCAAAAGAATAACTTAATTATCGCATAAACTGCAATTTCTAGCTAGATATATAATAAATCAATTTTGAGTTATAAACTAATTTCGAATTTAAACTGGAAATAGATCCAAAGATTTGAAAATTTTGAAAAAAAAAATATTTAATTTTTTACAAGTTTTGTTTTTTTTTTTATATATACCATATAATTTGTTTCATCTGAAATTAACCGTAAACACATCCGCTTACCATATAAAAAACAAATTATGTCAAATAATAATAATAAAGACAACAACAACAAAAGAAAGGAGAGAGATAGAGAGAGAGAGAGAGAGACATAAACATTCAAAAACATACAAAACATACACGAAATAATAATGGAAATTTGTAGCGCCGCTTGTGGAAATGGAAATCAAAATGAAAAACCTTATAAAAATAGCGCAAAAAAAAAAAAAATGAAACACATAAACGAAATAAAGTACGAAAATAAATATAGAAAAGCAAAAAAAAAAAAAAAAAAAAAAATCGAAAAATAAAATAAAAAAGAAGAATATAAATAAAATGACTTCAAAGCGAATTTTGTGTGTAAAGTGGCGAAAAAAGGAAGCGGCAAAATGTCAGAAAGCGCAACCAAAAGAGGTGCTAAAAAAAAATTGCCTAGCAAAAGAAAACCCAATGCCCCCTCCTGCCCTCCTTGCAGTTTGCCCACCATGCCAAGATAACCCAAAAAAAAAAAAAAAATAAATAAATAAAAGAAAAACTAATTTCAATGAAAATAAATTATTGTAGATACATTTTGAGAATCGAAAAACACTGCAAAATGTAGCGCAAATGTAAAAAGCCCAAAAAACCAAATTGTATATACTTACATACATACATAAGCATATATTTATAAGTATACATATACATACATTATACATAATATACATACACTTGGAGAGCCTTTGATTGACTTTTCACAAAAATATTTTGTAATTTAAAAAAAAAATTACTAATAAATAATTACATAAATTAAAAGTATGTGAAAAATCCTTTCGTATAATACCAGGTTGATATATTATAAGTATGTATATTTTTACAAAAAAAAACATAATTTTTTCTTCAAGTGTATATGTATCTAAAAGATAATTTTGTCGTTGTCGTTGTCGTTGTTGTGCTAGGCAAATGAAGCGAAACGTAACAAAAAAAAAATTCAACATTTCGTTTTTTTAGCTTGTCTTTGGTTTTTATTTTCTTTTCGAATTTGTTAGTTTTTTTTTTTGGTTTTTAATTATTTTTTTAGTTTTGTGTTTTTCTTTTTGGGTTTTTTTTTGTGTTCGTTTTTGCGTTGGTTTTTGTTTTTGTTTTTGTTCTTTGCCCAATTATTGTTTTTGCTTTTTATACTCTGGCAGCAGGCATTAAGAAAAACTTTATGCGCCATTGAAGCGTTCGAAAATAAAAGTCGCGTCCGTCGTTTACGTCAAAGTTGTAAGTACATACGTACATACATACATACACACACACAAACACATACATACATATACATATACATATATTTGTACTATATTTGTGTGTATTTGTTAAGTTGTGCGTCCGTCCATTTCACCTCGTTCCACAGGCAGGAAGGTAATACAAACATACATACATACACAGATATGTATGTATGTATGGTATGGTAAAGGCAAATTGTAGCAATTGTAGCTGATCGCGTATACGTCACGTTGCCCGTGCGACTTGACGTGTTGCCACATCGATGAAAGCAACATAAGCATTGTGGCAAGTGCAACAGAAGACATTTGCCAGAGCAATATACATACATAGTACAACAAACTAATGTATGTACACATACACATGCATACAGCAATAGTATATGTGTGTGTGTGTGTGTTGTTTATTATTAGGTACTTAGAAATGTTGCAATGTTTATTGTTGCAATTGTTAGATCCAATTCAAGTACATTTCATGTAAATACATATATATCAATTGGCAATTCCAACAAAATAAATATACATTATATATTGTATATGGCACATGCATGTACATATATGTATATGTATGTGTTAAAAATATACATATTGTTGTAGATAATTACTATACATAAATATATAAAAAACAAAAACATTGAATTTCTCAGTTTATTGTCTTTAATTGTTTTTATATTTGTAATATTGAAAATTAAATTTGTTAAAACAGATTCTTATGGTTTTTTTTTTTGTTTTATATTATACAGTAAAGATATTTTTTTTTGTTTATTAACTTTTTATGTAGTCAACATAAATTAAATTATTGTACAATTTGAAGAATGCTCGAGTTCATATTTTCAATTGTTGTTAATAATTAATTGCATTTTCATAAATTATTATTTCGTATTTCCAGAAATTTGTTTATCTTTTGTTTCTTTTTTTTGTTTTTCGTTTTCGTTTTCGTCTTCTGTTTTTGTTCCATAAACATTAAAATTAAGTATTGAAAAAATAAGAACGCCATCTGCACAATATGACGCACAAAATCCATAAAAACAAAGACAGAGAGAAAGAACAAACAAAACAAAAAAACAGAAACAAAAACAAAAAGAAATCATAAAGATTAATTGATTTATTTCTTTTGTTTTTGTGTTTTTCTGCTGTTGTTGTTTTAAATTATTATTTTAATGTTATTCGAACATGGAATTTTAATTGAAACACTGGCAATTGTTAAACATTGAAGGTCGCTCTCTACAACAAATTCACAAATGACTCATCCAGCTGGGCGGCCGGGCGGGTGGGCGTGGCCGCATGCGTAGGCGGCCTTGCGCCTGCCGGAAAAAGAGAACCGAAAATTCCAGACGCGAAAATTGTTAAGCTCTTTGATCTAGTATAATGTGCGCTATTTTTTACTTCTTCTTTTATTATTATTATGTTTTTTTTTTTGTTTTTTTTTGGTTAATTCTGCGATGTTGATGAATAAATTAAGAACCGCACTATAGGAGCTGGCACGGTTTGGGTGGGGGGGGGGGGGGGGAGCTGAGGGAGTAGGCCAGCTGCCCGGACGCAGCCATTGCACGGTCTACTGGCGGTACCCCTACCTCTTCTCCCCATAGACTCATCTTTCCCTTTGACAATCGTTGGCGAAATTATGACGATGGATAGCGGATTGAAGAGAGGGAGATAGGTGGATTGGGGATTAGGGGGGGCGGGGCGGGCGAAGGGGGAGTGTGTAGAGGACGTTTGGCTGGTCAATGACCGCCTTTGTCTGCAAACACCTTTGATGTATTATAGTAGATTTTACGCCATGTTCCTCATCAGCGATATACATACACATATGTATGTATGTATGTATGTATGTATGTATGTATGTGTGCAACTTCTGCTCCGTTCTGTTAGCTCTATATCATCATATTCTTGATCATTTCCATCTTCTTTGCATTCACAGTTGATCGCGCCATGAGTCCCGCACAATCTGAGGATTCCGGACTGGCACCGGAACGTGGCACAACCTATGCAACAATCACGCTGCCACGCAATGCCCTCCACTTGGCCATCAGTTTTGCAGGTAAGCAGGGTCAACAAAACCAAAAACAAAAGCAAAAACAATAATAAAATTAAAATTAAAATAAAAAGAAATCAAAAATTACGAAAGTTAAGGGAAGAAGAGAATATGGGGGGGGGGGTAGCACAAATATATTGGGATGAGAGAGGAGCCCGCATTTTGAATTGAATTTCCGTTAGATCGAATTTGTTTATTTTTGACAGCTGTCAGTCGGGAGGAACATTAATTGACAGAAAGAAATGAAAATTATCAAAAATTATCAAATCAATTCAAATCAAATCAAATTTATTTATTCATTCAAGGGTGGCATATCAATGTATGTATATGTATATGGAAATATAAAGAAATATAAGATACAAAATACTTCATAAATTAATAATTATTTATAATGATTATTATTATATTTGATTAACACTTTCTAGTTAATATTTATTATTTTTAAATTAATTGAATTATTTTCAATTAAAGATCGAACTTAATCAAAATACAAAAAAAAATATAACACATTAACAGCTGTATGTATGTGTTTCTGTATGTACATACATACTCGCACACATTATTTATATTTTATTAAGACTTTTTTGTGTTTTGTACAAGTTATTAGTTTTTTTTTTGTTTTTTGTTTTTGATTTTTTTTTTTTGAATAGAATCATTGAGTCATAAATAATTTATGAGTATTTACTGGATACAAATGGGCTGGCCCTGCAACAATTTGCGGTTCTATAATAGTTTTGGGTGCTCGTATTTTATTTATGTTGCTGTCTCGTCTGACGTTCTCCATCTCCAAAAATCGGCCAAAGTGGGCCGATCCGATTTGAATGCGGAACGCGTCCATGTCGATAGATATGGCAAATGCCCCGTTGTCGTCGTTGCCTTTGCCGCTTCTCTGTCAAAATAAATCATCATTTCAATCTGGCACCACTGCTGGGGTGAGGGGTAAGGGTGGTTGGGGGCGGGGGCGGGGGTGTGGGTGTGGGTCTGTCGACTGCCAGACATTATAATACGTATTTCGTCTGCAGCCAAAAATTGTTTGTATCTTGTCTACAATTTTTATATCATCTCTCTGATTAATCTTTGCATATTGCGAGAACAAGTAGCAACGGCGGGGAGGTGGGTGGGAATGGGGAGAATAGTGGGAATGGGGCACACGTATACGTCTACGAGAAGGAAGTAAAAGAACATCTAGTTGGCATCTAGCTGAATTGGAGCCGGACTAGAGTCCGGGTTGGACGCAGTTACTCTGACGTAAGCGTCTGCAACAATGACGTCGTGTGTCGTCGCCTTCTTCACTTCGCTTGCTCCAAATTGTGGGAGAGCGGGGGCCGTTCGGGGGAATGTTGGGGCTGGCGAGATGCCAGAAATGGAACGAAATGGCCGCCCGCTCTGTTTGAGTTGTTGGCCATAGTAATAATACTACAATAGCAACAACAACAGCAACAACAACAATTCGGTTTATACATTTATTTACGACTTGTTTTTATTTTGGTTCGCATTTCGCTTTTGGCCAAAAGACGCGACTATGTCGCCTGACGAGCCGTTGACAGAAATGGGAAATGGAGACCAAGGCAACAGCTAGTCTGCCTGGCTAACTGAACTGGCTAAAATTAAAAAAAAAGAAGAAAAGAAGAAAATTAAATAATTATTATAGGCTTTATTCTTTCACGGTTTCATCGTATATCAAAGATAAAACTGGAAATATATTTAAACTTTAACTGAAGAATATGCTTTTGGATTTTGTAGAATCTAATTGAGTTGGAAAAAAAAGATTTAAAAATATTTTATGGGGGAAATACAGAAGAACTTATTGAAACATTCTCGATAATCTGTTGAAGATTCGCTAAAACTAGCTCAGGATCAGGACAATTGAGAGAAAAACTTTTCAGGAAGAAATCAGTAATAAAACCCTTATAAATAGGGGGAAATTTCAATAAGGTCTAAATACTATCGATTTGGTATAATTCAATGGGACTTCCAGCTGATGATGATGATAATGCTATTAAATTGATGGGAATTCATGAATTAACATTTCAAAAACTTTGTTTATTTGAAATTTAATTAAATTGATCTCTTTGTTTTGCTTTGTTTTCTTTTTTTTTTTATTTCTCCAATCTACTCACAATTTCACACATTTCCATCCATTAACTCATCCATCATCCGTTATCCATCATCCGTCATCCGTCATCCATCATCCGATATCCGTTATCCGTCCGCCAAGCGTAGAACGGAATGATCTATCCTATCCACCTGTTATCGGAGCACTCAATCCAGTGGGTCATGCGGCTGACTTCTTGGCGCCGGGTGATCGCCTGCATCAGATCGATGGCATCTCGACAATTGGCCTAAGCAATCAAAAGATTATGAACATGCTGTGCGCCAATGGTGCGGGCGCAGATACGGGTCCGGCGATTGTGGAGATCGAGTACTCGCTACCCGAATGCAGTAAGTACATACGGCCCCAGGAGAAGCATTTCATTTCATCATATTTCGATTGTTGTTGTTGCTGTTTGTTGTTGTTGTTGCAGCAGTATCCCAAAATAGTCTCTATGTTACCTCAAAGCTGGCCCAGATCACCGTCGAGCGGGAGAGCGGCTGCCTTGGCCTAACGCTTCGCGGCGGTGCGGATTATCCGCTGATTGTCACACACGTTCGACTGATGGGCCCCGTATATAAGACGGGTCGGATCAAACCCGGCGATCGTCTGCTGCGCGTCGATAACGTAAGTGCTCCCACATATTCCTTTATTGACACTGATTGGATCCACCTGCTCGCTACCCGAACCGCCTCCCTGGGCTGCCCGGCTGCCCGCCTGCCCGACCGACCACCGCTGACAGGTCGCTTCCGCTTTCAGCATTTCCGTAAACGAAGACAGCCAAAAGAAGAATTAATGAAACGAAAGACGAAAATTCGATTAGTTATGTTTTTGTTTTTGTTTTTGTTTTTTTTTTTAATTTTTATGCCGTCTTCTCTTTTGCACCGTTAGATCTCGCTCATTGGCAAGACGCTAGCCGAGGCGCAGCAAATCATAAAATGCGGTCACGTTTCCGGCTATACGAATCTAACCATCGAATACGATGTCTCTGTGGTGCAGAGCGTCGAGTTCTCGATGGGGCCGCTCCTTATTGAGATCGAAAGACCCATGAATGATAAATTGGGTCTGGTGCTGTGCAACTATACGGCTGCCGCCCCAATGCTCAGTGCTGCCACCAGCTCGAGCACCGATCAAATTGACGAGGTTGCTCAATCGGGCATTTATATAGCGAGCATATTACCTGCCAGTATTGCCGATCGGTGAGTATTATCTCCATATTTCATGCATATCTTATATCTGCACACAGGTAAATGCAATTGGCGTTGCCAGACAATTGAAATGTTCTATAATATTTTTCCCAAATTTATATTTAATTTCTAAAATTTGTTGAATTTCTTGGCATAGCATTAAATAATATTTTTAATTTGGCCTTTGCATTCAAATTAAATTGGCGTTGCCAGACATTATTTAGATGAATTCGAGTAATAATTAATTATATTAAATAAATACAAATTTAAATATATATTGTAATAATGGAAAATTAATTATAAATTCAAAATGTACATCTATGAAAACCTAATCGTGATTTTCATGGCATGAACGCTTTTATTATTTTTTGCATATGTATGTACATATGTACGTGTATGTGCATATGTATGAGAATAACACAAGTCGTGTTTTTGTTATTCATATTATTTTTGTTAATCGCAGCTGTGGCGCATTATCAGTCGGCGATCAGGTGCTCTCAATCGATGACACAATGATCGAGCACAGTGCCTACACTCCTGATGAGGTAATGACCATATTGGACACCAGCACAGGACGGGGCTACACACAGATGCAGATCATGCCGGCACATGCGCTGGCGCGACGCGGTAAGTGGGGTAGGTGCCACAATGCCACAAAAAAAAAAGCCAAAAACAAAAACAAAAAAAAAAACATAAATAAATGCAACAAAGCAACAAATGCCAACTCCTGCCTCCAGTTGTGGTGCTCTGTATCTTTTTGGCTATCTAAACGTTTCAATCGCAGCGGCTGCTTCTATGTAACATACATACATACACATACACACACACACACACACACACATACGTATGTATGCATGTATGCCTTACCAAAATGTCGCTTTGAAGGTCCCATCGCGTGGGCGTCTCACCTAATGAACAGACGGCGATTTGCCACTGAAACAATGCATTGCGAGGGTCGCTTAATAAGTTATGAAGTTAGCAATCGTTTGGGTACATTTAATTATTAATTCATGTATGTATTGTATTTTGTATTAAATATACATACATACATACTTTTGTCCAAACATATTTTTGGATATTTAAATATTTGTATGTATTCGCTCTTTTCTTTGTCTTATATCCTTTTTTTTAATTAAACAAATCCATTTGTTTTCTGTTTTTTTTTTAATGTTTGTGTATAAATTGTTTTCGTTATGCCATTTGGGTAGTTTTGGAGAAGCCCTCGCAATATAAACTTGAATGCCAATCAATTTGTGCTTGACTGTCAGGGCGGCGACAATGGACGACTACTTAGATCGTAAATTATTGGGGCAAGATCGATAGGGAAAATAAACATATACACACATACATATAATACATACATATGTATATATGAAGGGTGCCTCCATCAGAGCAAATGCATGCATGTATGTGTGTATGTGTGTGTATGCATGTGGTTGCAGGGGAAAAAAGATGGGCTAAGCTATGGATTAGCTGCAGCCAAAGTGGCCAAAGCATTTCTCACACATGGCCATTTGATGGGACCCCGGGGGCAATCGAGTGTTAAAAGCTTTGGCCAACTTTGGGCACGTAAATCGTCGATAACCGACAGCTGGGCCCGCGCCTAGAGATGGCGAGACGGGGAAACGGGGAGAAGGGTCGACGGGTAGAAGATGCTGCTTCCCCAAAAATACAAATATAAAAATAGCCGAGAGTCAATTGAATTGAGTTCCAACTCCATTCCAAATGCGTTTGCTGATTATCATCGTCATCATCATCATCATCTGTTTATTCCTTGCCAGGTCACACGGCTCTGGGCAGTCCCAAGTATAGCTTCAGCACGCTGGAATCACGCAAATCCAATGGAAGACAGCGCCAGCGTTACGTGCGCAAGAGCTCGCTGCCATTGGAGACGGCAAATGGTGGAGCAGCAGGAGCATTAGCTGCCGCTACAGCTGGCACTGGACCTGGTACTGGAGCTGGAGCTGGTATGAATCATGCCGGCAATGGACATGCAAGCAGCCTGGGACTGTGCCGTGCTGAGAGCTTTCCACTGCTGCTTGATTGCAGTCACGGCGCTGGCATTGTGCTGGGCGCTGCCAGCAGCTGCGGACGTGCGGTTAGCATTGCCCAGATCCTGCCAGATTCGGTTGCCGACCGCAGCGGCTGCATACAGCCAGGTGATCGCATTGTGGCCATCAATAAGATGTATAGCCTGGATCCCGTTGCCATGCGCCAGCTGCTGGAGGGTCGCAGCGGCAATGTGACGCCAGCTGCTGCCAATTGGCTGGAGCTAGAGGTGGAGTTCGATATGCCCGACGCCGTCGTGCCCTCCAGCGGTGTCTTCAATGTCAAACTGTTGCGTGCCGCCAAATGTGGCTTGGGATTGAGCGTCAGTGGCTCCAACCATGCCGGTCTGATCATATCGGATGTTAAAATGGGCAGTCCGGCACATCGCTGCGGCTCATTGCGTCCTGGCGATATACTCCTTGCTGTTGACCAGCATCCCGTGCAGCATTTCAATGTGGATGCATTGCTCAAGGAGCTGCCAGCCGTACAGACCAACTCGCCCAACACAGCTAGCCCAGACTTCACCACGCTCACCATTAAGCGTGTCGTGCTGCCCGACTTTCTGCCCAGCCCTATCTATAGCAATTGCTCCGCCGGTGGAGGCGTCGCTGGCGGCGACAATGAGCTCTATAGCAGCGCGTATGTGGCCTCAAAGTATGCGGAGGTTAAGTATAACGATTGCATCTCGCTCAAGTCGAGCACTCCGCAGCTGGATTATTTTCACGGCGCTAGCATCGAGGATGCGGCCAGCATTCAATCCGTGCAACTGCGTCATCCCAACGCGGTAGCAAACGGTGCCTGGACGACGGCGGCGAACAGCTGCTCCAATAGCCGTAGTTTTGCCGGTGCGCCAAATACACAGAGTCTAACCACAGAGCTGCCCGAAGAGGATGATGAGCAGGAGGAGCGTGAATCTCACCATTACGGTGGCTATGAACTGAATCGGTATGCCAGGTAGGTATCTTGATCTAAATAATCTCCAAACCCATTGTCGTTTCCACTTTATCCATCCCTCTTTTTGTTTGTCCTGCGTCCTTTAGTGTCGACTGCACTGCATTGCCGCCGCCCATGGAGAGCAAGGTCTACGGATCGGCGGCCAGTTCGAGCAGCAAGAGCAGCGGCAGCAGCCTTCATCAGATCATCTTTACGGTGAGGCTAGAACCGAAGGGCGGTCTCCTCGGCATCACACTGGCCGGAAGCGAGGACATTACCAAGCCCATTACCATTAGCGGCTTGGTGGAGGGTAAATTCAGTTAGCCCAATCGTATTTCTGTTTTTTTTTTCAATTGTTTTGTTTCTGTGTCGCAGGTGGCATCGCCCATAAGAATGGACAGATCCATGTGGGTGATCAGCTGTTGGCCATCGACGAGCATTCGGTACAAGGCATGCCACTGTCGCATGCCACCAGCCTGTTGCACAATCTCGGCGATCTTGTCGATCTTAAGATTCTCCGCAGCCATGATATCAACGCTGGCATCGGTCTGCCCCATACGCAGGCTATTTACGCCAAGGTGCAGCGACGTCCACGTAGTCCATCTGCCCACACGGAAGCTAGCAGCAGCAACAACAACAACAACAACAGCAGCAGCAGCAGCAACAATGGTAACAACAACAACAACAACAATAGCAACACCAACAACAATAATAATGCGACAGGAGTCAAGGATCAACAACAACAACAACAACAACTCCAGCTGCAACAGCTACAACAACAACAACAACGCATTTTTCACGTAACGTTGTACAAGGATAAGGTCTACGATGACTACGGCTTCTCCGTATCCGATGGCCTCTACGAGCGCGGCGTTTTCATCAATCGCATCCGCAGCGGTGGCCCGGCGGATATGTGCGGCCAGTTGAAGCCATTCGATCGCATAATGCAGGCAAGTGGCGCCCCCTGCCCGGCCCCTTCCACCCTTCCATCCTTCCGTTTTCATACATACATACATACATATAAATATATACGAAATTGTTAATTGATTTTTAATTTCTCTTTTGGCCAGGTTAATGAGATGAACACGCAGGACTTTGACTGTTGCCTCACGGTACCGTTAATCGCAGCTGCCGGCGATAAAATTGAGATGATCATGCAACGTGCAGAATAAGCAAAAGCCAAAAGCCAAAAACTAAAAACTAAAAAATATTAAATACAAATTAATTAATTTTATTTCAACTTCTTTCTATATATATATTTACCATATACACACACACGTGTTTTTTTTTGTTTTTTTTTTTTTTAATCTTTAACTAGTTGTATCTTAAGTCTTAGTGCTAAGTGCCATTTTTGTATCTAATTAAAGTCACATTGAGCCACAAGTAAGCCCGCCTATAAACCAAAAAAAAAGCAAAAGAAAAAGAAAAGAAAAATGCCAAGGCCCGTACTCTCCGGATTATCCATGACTACATACATGTATGTAATATATATTGTATATATATAACACATACATACACCCACATATATATATATATATATATATATATATATATATTTTTTTTTTTGTAATTTAATTTTAATGACAATAAATCAAACCAAACTCCTTGAAAAGTGCCTGGTATTAGCTTTTAAAATATTTCTAATAATTCTCGATTTGTCAGAAAAAAACGTTTTTATTTTGTTTTATTTTATATGCTTACATAATATACATACTACATACATATATTTAAAGAGTAACAATAATAAAAATGATTTGAAAATCCATTCGAATGTATTTCAAAAAATTATATTACCTACGTCACCGATTGCCATTATTTCGGATTATTTGATTGCAAATTGATTTCAGCGAAAAGGTATAGAAAATATTCCAATAAATCCTTGATGCAATGTATATACATATGTACATACATATTGCATAAATTCATATTAATTACAAGTGTATGTATATTTGAAATTAATTTCTCTGGACAAGTACAGATTATATTGTATATATATTGTAGTTTATTGCGAATATAAAAATTAGTTTAATCTTAAAATTATTAATTATTGTACATTTGAAGCCGTTGCACTGCATTATATTATTATTATTATTATTTCATTTTTTTTTTTTTTTGTTGTAAATTACTTTAAAATGGGCATAACACGTTGCGGGGATCCTCTAGAGATTTACCCTCAAATCTTAATGCAATTCAAATCCGACGTCAATGCCCTGCGCTGCCCTGCCCCGTCCTGCACCACTGCACCCCTGCACCCCTGCAGTGGTTATCGATGATTGTTTAGTAAACAATTCCAATAAATATAGTAGAACTACACAAGCTTACGTGTGCATATGCACATGCTACAATACATATACATACATACATACATACATATGTACGCACGTTAAATTAACCGTTAGAAGCCAATTTACCAAAAGTGAACAAATAATTTTTAAAGTAATTTTAAGTTAACTGCAATACTCAAGAAAATATTATATTTTTTTGTTTTTCAACAATTAATAGAAATCTTATTTTTAATAATACAAAAACAATTTTTCAATTTCCTTCAATAGAAATCAAGATATATCCAGTTAAACTTACCAGTACGATTAAATTATGTGTGTATGTATGTGTGTGTTAACTATGTACATACATATTTGTGTGTGTGTGTGTATATATAGGGTAAGTAATTGCAATTATTTTTGCGAATTTCAATAAATAAATAAAACTTAGATTGTGCATGATATCACCATTATTTTTATTAGAAAAAAAAAACCCAAATCTTCACAGACCTAGATTGACCCATACTCTATATGCTTGTATGCAGTCATGTATGTATGTATGCAACTAAGCTGAAATACATACATACACATATATGTACATACATACATCCATAAGTGTGTGCATGTACGTAATATTCTTTTGACACATGCCAATGATGCGAGTTGTTTGTGTTGGGAAAACTATGGGAAGAGGGGATTATGCGGCTGTTATTGGTAAACAACAACAATAACAAATACATATGTATATACATGCATACATGCACACATATATGTATGTGTTTATAAAAAATACTGATAAGAGATGAGCTAGTAAACGATTATGGGGGCAATCTTACAGCCAGCCAGCCAGCCGATTGACGTCAATCGCGTATTGAAATCCTGGTGAAAAAGTCAACCGGTAAACACCTTTGGCTGTGGACTTTGGACTGAATCCAAAACTCACACTGCCGAATCGAAATCGGAATCAGAATCCATAGCTATAGCATCAGTACAACGTATTCTAACAAAAACACACACACACAAAAAAAAAATATAAAAATAATAATAATAAGCCTGATAAGACCCCACTAGCCGAAGACATTGACAGACATTCCGAGGCTTGACACAGTTTAAGCGGCGGATTCGCTTTAACGATAAGACCCAAACCAACCGCCCTTGGGTGCGCTCTCTCTTCCTCGTTTAATAGACTAAACCCTATCGTTTTGTCTCTGTCTCGCAAATAATTGAAAAAAAGCCTTGGCGCCCGAAGCTTCTTTAGGTTTATAAAGCTTTTGGTTGCGCTGCCGCGACTTTGATCTTCGACAGCTGCGCCGGCGCTTATCATGTAACTGTACATCAAGAGTGGACGTCGATGCCGACAACAGATGCCGATGGCGCAGCGTCTGCCTCTGTCGCTGTCGCTGTCGCTGTCGCTGCCTCCGTCTCCGTAAACGTTTCTGTTGTTCGTTTTGTATTTTGCATTTGAGCGTAGAGACTTACGCTGCATGAAATGTGCTCTTAATGGAAAGAAGAGATGGCGCTATTGAATAGGGTAAGCTACGTTATGAGGAAGAGAAAGAGGGGTGGCGAGGGGGGAAAGCGCTTATCTCATGGCTGATGGCCCCTGCGATGCCCATGCAGTGACGGGCCGAAGCTGAACTTGCGCCGACATCGGTTAGCGCCATTCGGCGGAGCATAAAAATTGCGTGCGGCGCAGCTGATCGGCTCAGTGCTGTGGCGGCCGTCAAATGTGACAGACAGACAATCGGAAAGCGAATGACGAATAAAACATAACGAATAAGGAACAGCGAGTGGCAAGCGCAAAAGAACGTTGTGTACCGTTTTTCAAAAGGGCAGCACATAATAAACGCGAAAAGTTACAAAAACAAAAACACACGCGAAACTAATAACAAAAACTGTGTACGTGCGAGTGAGAGAGAAATACGTATAGACAGCAACACCGTGATAAGAACATAATTAAAAAAAAAAATTCAAGAAGCAAGTGCTAAAGCTCATTAGTTTCTGAACTTTATAATCTGTATAAAAGTAAAAAAAAAAACCGAAAAATATTATATATAATTTATTAGAAAATCGAAAAGTGAATTCAAACGTGTGTGTGATTCGTTTCTAAAATGTAAAAAAACTGAAAAATTTCGCAAAAATTATTCGAAGAAAGCAATAAAAACAACAAAAACAAAGAAGTTATTTAAATTTTATATATTCTGCTGAGAACTTACGAAACTTTCCCAACTACCAAAATGTATGTGGCCAATACAACGGGCGGCCTTATGCTGCAGACGATGCTTTATTTGGCCAACCATACTAGCCGGACGGCAGTTAACACCCTGATTGATCTGCCACCGGCACCTAAAAGTGGTAAGTGCATTGATATTGGGTCAACTGACTAAGCATATCTTGTGCAACAATTTGTTGTACACGCCCCAAAACAACGGACAGCAAGCCAGCAGTAGTAACAATTAACTAGTAACTAGTTAATATGATAATATACCAGACCAGTTGATCGTGTTCTTGTACTGGAGTATCGAACTGGAGGATATCTACCTGGTCATTGAAAGGAGAATTTTAGCATGCAAATGCTATGTATGTATGTGTGCATATATATATATATATGTGTGTACATACATACATACTCTTACCATAGTTATGGTCTGATAATTTGATCTGTAGTAAAGAATATTCAATAATTAATTTACTCGTATTTGCTTAGCTAATATTTATTTATTTATTTATTTATAATATATATATACATGTTTATTCTTCCTCTTCCTTTTTTCATTGTTAAAGTAGAATTCCTAATTCTTCTTCTTGATTGCATATTTCACAAATGAATGCACTCTCTTCAAGCCCTTGTTTTTAACTCTTTCCCCAAGTGTCAGTCATTAGTCAAGCGCAACATGTGCTTGACTTCGGCCTAATCTCCTAATTTCCAGTCTCAGTTCCAGTCTTAGTTCCAGTCTTAGTTCCAGTCTTAGTTCCAGTCTTAGCACCAGTCTCAGTTCCAGCCTCAGTCCGTGGCTGTTGTCTCTCTGTCTTTGCTGTTGTACAAACAAAATTCTGGTTTCGATGGTTCATTCAACCTGTTCATTCAGACTCTTGCCGGACCCAACCAAAGGGAAAGCGTTTAGACGCGCGTTCAACACGACGACAATAGGAAATAGCACATGGTTTGGGGGGAGGGGGGGGGGGGCAAAGAGGTCCATGGGGCAGGCGTTTACCCTGATACCCTGAGCTGCCTCCTCCTGAAAAGCCCCAAGTTATTCCGCGGTTGAAAAGAATAGATATACACGCACATCTTTTTCTCTCTCACTCTCTCTCTCTCTCTTTTCTCTCTCTCTCTCTCTCTCTCTCAGTTAAAGGATATAATATTAATCGGGTGTGAGTTAAGAGTATTCAAGCGTCGTTATTGTTCAGCTAAGATATTCTTGCATATTTTATATTGCGACACTGGCGACAGGTTGGACGCACACGCCCGTCTAATAGATAGCTTCCGATATACATAAATATATATACACTATTACATACACATAAATACCATGCATACATACATATATATATATATGCAGAAACCAAGAGCAGCAATCAATAAAAAAACAAAAAAAAAAAAAATAAGATAATAGATTTGACCAAATTAAAGAGTCGAACGGAAGGCAGAAGCTACGCAACGCTGAGCACCTGACGAAGGCTGTTGACCCGACCCAGACGTAGTTACAATACAATAGATCTGTATGGTAAATTCAAGAAATCCCATAAGAGATTTGTCGTCCACCTGTTGCTAACCATCCGATGATCCGCTTGATGTGGTTGAAGGGCTTATTACAGAGCACTGTTATCGAGCAGCACTTTAACAGAGCTTTAACATTTGCCAAACAAATCGGGATAACCGCTGTTAACGGACGGAAATAACTTTAATAAAACAGAAGCATGTTAACAGCTACAATTTCAATTTCTCTATATATACATACATACGAATGTGTATATGTTATATATGGATTATTCTCATTTCAAACATTTTTGTATCTTACATTTTTGCAGATATAAACGAGGTGAAATGTTATGGCGTTTACGGCTGTTTCCCAATCAACGGACCCTGGAACACGGTAACCCGTGCGATTAATGTGCATCCACAGAAGCCATCGGAGATAGAGCCGCACTTCACGCTCTATATGAAAGGCGCTTACGACGAGCCCAAGTACATTGATCTCAATGATCCGGATAGTGTGCAGGGCTTGGGCATTAATAGGAATGGCAAGATCTATCTGCTGGCCCATGGTTATCTGGAGTCAGGGGCCATACCCTGGATGCACAGCATGACCAAGGCTTTGCTCAATTATTGTGCCGTGGATGAGTGTGCTGTCATAATCCTTGATTGGGGCGGCGGTGCCAGTCCGCCTTATGTTCAGGCCGTGGCTAATATTCGATTGGTGGGTGCCATTACGGCGCATGTCATCCACATGCTCTATGAGGAGCTACGCATGCCAAATTTGGATAATGTCCATCTTATTGGACACTCCTTGGGCTCTCATCTATCCGGCTATGCTGGCTATCATCTGCAGCATGACTTTGGCCTGAAGCTGGGTCGCATCTCTGGTCTGGATCCAGCGGCGCCGCTATTCACAGACACAGATACAATTGTTCGCCTTGATCGCTCGGATGCAAGATTTGTTGATATTTTGCATACGGATGCCAATCCTCTGATGAAAGGCGGCTTGGGCATTATACAGCGTGTTGGCCACGTTGACTTCTATCCCAATGGTGGATTCGATAATCCCGGATGTGACAAAAAACTCCAGGAAGTGATGAAGGACAACCGCAAGGCGACACTTTTCGATACCATGCAGCAGTTCCTTGGATGCAATCATGTCCGCAGCGTGCAGTACTACACGGAGAGCATTCAGAGCAAGTGTCCGTTCATGGGCATTACCTGCGAATCCTTCGATGTAAGTTGCCCTTATCCTGGCTCCCTAAATCATTCAAGTGAAAATAGTTGTCTAATCTTTTTTTTTTGTTTTCTTTCGTATAGAGCTTTAGGGACGTGAAATGCGGCAGCTGCGACGAATCGGGACACTTTTGCATGCGCATGGGCTTCCACAGTGAAGCGGATTACAGAGAGCGCGTGTCTCGTGGACTTATCAAATCACAGGATCCGCCGCCAGTTTTCTACCTAATGACAGGCGAACGTAAACCCTACTGTCGCCTGCACTACAAGATTACCGTACGCGTCTCCAGCCACGATGAGAGCACATTGCATGGCGGCGAAATTGGCACCCTGTCCATACGGTTACACGATGGCCATAGCAAGAAGACAACGGAACGGATGAAGTTCTCGCCAAAGGCAATGTACTTTGAGCCAGGATTTGAGTATACGGCATTGGTGCCTGGCAAAGATTTACGTGATCTTGGCCATGCGACCGTCTTCTGGGAGTACCAGACGAACATACTGAATCCGCTCACCTGGCGCATACTCTCCTCGCCGCGCATCTATCTTGAGTATATTCTCATCGAATCGATGGAATCAAGCGATACCTATCTAAAGCTCTGTCCACTTCACGAAGGCGCCATACTCTCCGGCACGGAGAATTCGCTTCACATGCATTATTGCAGGGATTAGGAGGATATCCACAATCCAATTCGAAAACCCATAAGCCAAGAGCTAAGAGCTTTTATCTGGAATGCCTCAAAGTAGACAACATTTAAAATATTTATATATATTTATTATATATTTGCACCTCGTATAGGGCAGCTAGAGCCGTGGTGCGTGTCTGTGCTATCGGTGAGAACAGACTACGTCAACTGTTCCCACTAATTGTTGCTGGATATAGCAAAGGCACAAACATAGCATTTCGTATTTTATTATAGTATTTGGATTTAGTTTAATCCATAATGTCAATATAATGCAAACAATAATTGAAAACAACAACAAAAGGAAAAAAAAAACAAAAACAAAACAAAAACAAAAACAAAAAGAACGCGAACAAATGCAATAAAGAAGAAGATCAATAAGTTATAAATATATTTACGATATAAGCACAAAATACTTAGTTAAATACTAATTGTATATGCTCAAATGTATATATCATATCCAATATGTTAATTTATACTATTAGTATGTTAAACAATTATTTATAATATTTGTACTATAAATATTTTTTTTTGTATCGTTTTTTGTTTGAATTTAATCTATTATATTTATATATATAAAAACAATGTTGAAAAAATACAATTTAAGAATTATATTATGCAATATTGTATATATTTAAATATCGGAATTAATTACAGGGTATCTGCCAGTTGTGCACACTCACAATGAAAGATACAATTTCATTTCAAGCTTAGACGCATTCGGGGAAAATTCTAAAATTCTTTAGCTTGAAATTGGAATGTGAAATTGTTGTCGTTATGGGAAGAGGCGATATTTGAACTTGAATCAGCTGTTGATTCTAATGAATTATACAGATACAGATACAAATACAGATGAAGATGAAGTTGAAGATACAGATGCATATACAGATATAGATACATATACAGATACTCAAATATATTTGCTGTCATGGATCCTTCGGCTGTTGGGGCTGTTGTCAGCTCTAACCGTTGTTGTTAATAATAATTTAAATGCTTATCGCGGCGAATGTATCTATCGAATGCGTGTGTATCTTTTACATATAATTGATATTATCTGCATGTGATTTGACTCGTTTTTACCTTTTGTTTTTGTCGTTGTCTTTGTCTTTGTCTTTGTGTTTGTTTTTGTTTTCATTTTGGGTTTTTATCTCAGTTCTCTTTTCATCGGATTCAAAAATGTCATGCGACATAGTTGAAGGTCCGTGTGGTTCCATATAATAAATACGTATGTATATATACGAATGAGATACATGTGCCCAGTTTGGATGATCATCATCGTAATTATCATCATCATGTTGACAATCTTTTTGGCTGTGCTTCGTTTCATTTCATTCGCTTTTCTTGGAATTGGCCCATGCATTTGAAAACCTTTTCATGTTCCTCTGCTCATCCAAGAATTCCCCCCCCCCCCCTCGCTGCTCTTAACTCCATAATATGCATTCATTAATAATGTTAATCGATTTCGTAGTGCCCCAAACTGTCACTTGTTGCCACACACACACACACACATACGCAAATATATATATATATATATATATATATATATATATATATATGTTATGTATGGCACACCCAATGCAATGCAATTAGCCATTAGGCCATTAGACACTCACATGGGCAATCCTCTCCAGCTTTTTACTCCTTTTTAATGGTATCCAGCTGCAGTCAAGCAATGACCCAACCCCCCCTCTTCCATCTGCTCCACCAGTTTAATTAGTTCAGTGCATCCCCCTCCTGCCATCTCACCTTCAGCCACATATATATGTATGTATATGGTATGCACATACTTAAATGCAATGATGTGCGCCGGCTGATGCGACATCAAATGGAACTCAAATCAAAATCAAAATCAAAATGTCATAACTTCTACTAGACGACACAAGCGACAATACGTCAACATGCCCGACGCTGTCTCTCATCCAGCCGTAACCCTCTCTTGCCCCCTTTAACAGTTGTACCGCCTCACGATGCGTTTAATTAGTCGCACCCGCCCCCGCTCCTGCCACCGTGTACGTATATGGATCCGCATCCGCATCCGCACACACACTAATAACATTTCGGCGTCGCAAACAAATCACATAATTATGATTGAGCGCAGCCAGCGCCACTTCCACCTCCACCTCCACCTCCAACTCCAACTCCAGTTCCAGTTGTAGCTCCTTGGACTCTTTACACTTTTTACCCCTTCACCCTGTTGTCTCCATCCTTTATACTCCACCGTTTGAGACTCGTCTGTGGCGCATTTTGGGGGCTTCCTTAATGGCGCGTGGATAAAAATAAATCTGTCCGGCCGTACAGCTGCCGTAATTGAATGCAAATGCCCATCCAAAAATACGCATCTATTCAAGCGACCCTCTCTCTTTTTCTCGCTCTCTCTCTCACTCTCTTCGAGGCGACAATATGCTGTAAATTATCATGTGTAGGTGCCATCCTACCATATCCCATATACCATATACCACACCAATTTCAATCCCAATCCCAATCCCAATCTCATGCCCATTTCCCATACTTGTATGGTAGATGCTTCATTGTGTTTGCTGACGATGCGTGGAAAACTAATTTTCCAATCCCCTCCCAATCTACCTATAGCTGCGTTGCCAGCATCTACCCATCTACCCCCTGCCCCCTGTCCCCGGTCCCCTCTCACCCCGCACGCTCACCCCCGCCATGTCAGTTTTCCTGTGCCGTTTATCTTGCGCACATTTTGATATTCATAATTTGTGGCGTGTGCTCCGGAATACTCCTCGTGTCATGTTGTTAAATTGCACCACGTGTTTTTGATAATGACGACATAATTATGCCCAGGCCCTATATCAGATACTCCCCCTTCCCCCTCCTCCTCGCTACCACCCGCCTACCACCGCCCAGCTCCCTATAGAACTATTTCGGAGCCCAGCTCCGTCCGTTTCAGACTACGTTGCAGATAGTTTTAAAACAGTTGAGTAAATGCATTTCCGATTTCAATTCTAATATTGTATTTTTTTTCTCAATTTCATTTATCAAATTATTTATTTAATTTATTTTGTTTATTGTTGTTAAGAATTCAATTCGAGAATAAAATTGTTGTAGGCCGTTTCTTAAATCTATTTATTTATTTTCGAAAATATTCCAAATTATTCAAAACAATTGCAAAGTATACGCGAGAATTTTCGAATCGGAAAATTTATTTATTATATTTTTGATTAAATAATATATTTTCTGGAAATCTGTACCGTTAGGCAGCTGTGCGCGTGTCATTAACATTTTTGGTTGGAAAACACAAAAGGATTGCGGTCGCATGGGATATGGGAGGATGTCTGTCTGTCTGTCTGGATGTCTGAATGTCTGTTGGAACAATGGATAGGGTAAACAAATGGTATGACAAAATATATGAGAAGGAATATTATAAATACAAAAGCAACCGCTGGCGGTCATTTAGAGCACTAATTTAAATATCATTAGTGAACAATTAAAACAAAAGGAGAATCGCGCAGAAACACCAGAGCAGGAGAGCAGGAGTGCAGGAGGACAGGAGAACAGGAGAAGGACATGCCTCGGGGGCATGTTAACGTTAACAATGCCGCCTGTCAACCTCTGCCACGCCCACTGCCCACTGTTGCCACAAACAGCAGCCGCGGCACTCTGTTGGAATTGCTTTCAAATGTCACATGACAAAACAAGAGAAACTGCAAAAACAAAAACAAAAACAAAAACAAACAGAAAAACAAAAAATAAAAAATAAAAAATTGTGAATAATACGAGTACTCGAAATTACGAATAGCGAGCGTTGACAGAAATCAAAGGACAACAAGCGACATTCTCTTACACCCCAAACCCCATACCCCATACCCAGTGGAAATGGGTTAAAAACAGGGTATAATGCCACATACCGTACATATGTACATACACTTGCTTATGTATTTTGAACTCGGGTGAACACTTGCAACAGAATATTAATTGATATTAATAAATAAATGAATAAATTCAATAAATATTCAACTATTGGATACAAAAAATATCCCTGTATTTTATTATTAATTTTATTTAATAAATAAAACTATTGGATACAAAAAATCTTAATCTTAATTTTATTTAATTATTATAAATCAATAAGTAAAAAACAAATTGCTTTAATCTCAAATCAAATTGATTTGGTAAAAATTCGCAAAGATTTCTTTGACTTTTTGTTGTTGGTGCAAAAGATAGAGTATTAAAAATTCGTTATGCATGGAACAAGTGTTGTTTCTCCTGTTATGGTTGTTGTTGTTGTTGTTTCATTTGAAGAGTTTAGCAAAAGTTGTGATAAACTTAAAAGGATTGAAGACGGCGGCCAAAAGGATTTTTGTTTTTTGCTGTTACCGCTGCGCTTTGGTTTTTTGTTTGTTTTGTTTTTTGTTTGTTTTTATTTGTTAATTGCATTTGAAATATAATTTGTCAAAACATAAGCCTAAGATTCTGCCACCACCCACCCCGCCCTCCTCTGCTCCCCTTCATCTGTACTCACCCCCTTGGCTGACAATGCTGGTAACAGCAAACGTGCCTTATCTGCCTCCGGGGGCGCGCAGCCTGCGGCACTTCACATGGACACCAGAGCTGGACACGTGCCGCTGCTGCTAAGTGCGCAACAGCAGCGGCAGCAGCAGCAGCAGGAGCAGTTGCCGTCGACCGCAATCACCTGATGCTGGTTTTCCCAAGCCAACTGCTCCGGCGATTGTGGTTGTTGCCGCCACGCCCACCTCCAGCACTCAACGGTCTCACGTAACCGAATCGCATGGGCGTTGTTGTTGTTGTTGTTGTTGCTGTGTGAGGGGGAAGCCGCTCTAGAGATGCTCGGGTTGGGCTCGCGGGGCATGTATATGTACGTATGATGACGTTTCTACATCTCTACGCGTACACTTATACTTATCCGTATCCGTATCCTTATACGTAATACGTAATATGTAATATGATCCTGCGTGCTTGAGCATAATTTGTTATTTTTGGCTAAAGCGTCATACTTTATTATTCTCCTGCTGCTGCTGTTGCTCCTCTCTTATAGATGCACATACATATGTACATAAATACACACACACAGACATATATATATATATATATATATATATATATATCCATGTCTGTGTGTACGTACATACAGCTGCGGTAAAAATTATAGCATCATTATCCTTGGCAAGGAAAGCAAATTACATTTTTGTTGGTTTTTTTTTTAAATTCTTTTTTCTTATGATATTTACATAAAAAATTATTATTAATTTAAATAATTCCACTTTTGTCTCGTATTTTTACTGAATATTTTAACTAAAAGCTAAGTTATATATAAAATTAAATTTTATTTTTTAATTGCTAAAAATATTTGAATAGTTTCTTAAGAAAAAAAAAAACTGGAAATATTAAATATATTTATCAAATAGAATAATACACATTTCATTAAATTATAATATTTATTTATTAATTTACACATTACAATATAATTTTATATAATAGAATTATTGTAATTAGAAAATTCTCAAACCGAGTGCGGACTTAAGAAACGCAAAGTTTTTCAACAGAAAATGTTTGATTTATTTGAATGATGTGTATCTGAAGGGTAACGAAATTTGATAAAAATAATTTATAATAATTAGCATAATCAGCTGAATTTGACCAAGAGGATAAAGGAAAAAGATTATGATAAATTAAAAAATTGTATTTAAAAGATTTTATTTAATGGTGATTTAAGTCCTTGTTATTGATATTGCATAAGATATATACTGGAATATTTCGTCTGATTTGTTTAAAAAAAAAGGATGAAATGATTATCAAATATTCCTTCCATTTGAATCTTCGGATGGAAAAATCAGAATGGAATGAAAAACATAACAAAAGATTTGTGCAATTTGCATTAAGTATGTTATAGATGGTGTTATTATTTAGTTTACCCCAGTTGTGCTTTATATAAATATGTAGACACACTCATACATAATTGTATGTGCAGAAGTATAAGCATGCATGTATGTATGTATGTATGTATGTATGTATGTGTTTGAAACTTATGCGTTTGCATTTCACATTACAGCGTAACGGCACACCTTTTGTTAGCTTTAGAATCGCCTGGCTCAAACCGACCCAAGCAACAAAAAAAATATCGATTACATTCGCTGAAACTTTTGTTATCTGTCAAACAACAACAACAACAAACGGAATTCGTAGAAGAAGCAGAAGCTGAAGACAAACTAAAAAGAGAGAGGTAGAGGGAGAAAGAGAGACAGAGACAGACAGAGAGAGAGAGAGAGAGAGAGTGGACCCCAAAAACATAAACATAAATAAGGCCAATAAAAATGATGCTCAGTTGTCGCAGCAGCTGCTGTTGGGCTGTTGTCCTGGCTAAAAGCAACAAATAAATTGTATTTGTTGTATTTCTTTTTTGTTTTTGTTTTTCTTGTTGTTTTTTATTTTATTTTTGCGATTCGATAATATTCCAAATACTCATAACATTAACTCACAGAGTCTTCTTCACTAAAAAAGACGACGAGGAAACTTTTAATGATCACAGACTGATCACGCCGATCACAAAAACTCAACGCGAAATGCTCTCAACTCCAGATGGACCGATGCATTACAGTAAAAATACCTCTGGAGATATTGTCCTTTGGTTCAAATTTTAGGTTTCTCCTGAAACTCTTCATCCTGAAAAATATTGAAATCCGTGTACAATTTTATCTCTTATCTCTTTTCATTCGAAAAGCAACAAAAACTCAATTCTTTTTCAGAAGTACATGAAAAAGGAAGAAATCAAATGAAGTGAGACGAAATTAATTAATTATATTGTAATTTTTATAATTATTTTTGATCTTAACAGAATGGAAATTTAATTTATTTGAATGCTATTAACCAATTTTTAGGGCTATCTGTTTTTTAAGGTGTACTTTAGTTTCCGAAATTCTGTAAATAAGAAAGTTTAAAAAACGAATTCAAAATAGGTTTTACTGCATTAGCGAGCTTAAGGGCGTTTGTATATTATTATTATTATCATTATTATTCATATTTCGTTATTTTATTTTTATTCCAAGTTTGTTTCTAACGAAATTATGCCGAATAAAAAAAAAATCCCGAAATGAATTAAACAAATTAAAGAAAAGTGAATATTGAAGTCAACATTAGTATTTAATTTACATTTCTCCCCGTACCTATCTATGAATATTTTGTATATATATGTATATACATACATATATTTATATTATTAATAACACATAAAAAATATAATTTTGTTAATTTTCGTTTTGAAATGTGAACAAATGTATTTGACATTATTTCATTTCCTATGATGAAACACAAAACGCATTTAGATTTTGTTTTATAAATTAATTCTAATCAAATTCATTTTACACACACATACATATGTACATACATACGTATGTATGTGTGTTTTCAATAATTATTGTTAAACAATTTTTTCATATCATTGGATGCTTAGTCAGAATTGTGAGATTAAAACGAATTACTTTAAGTTTGAGATTTGTTTATATATTAACTTGCCATAATTAAATAATTTAATTAAATTCGAATATATTTAGAAATAATTATTTAAAATTGTTGTTAAAATAGTACAATAAATAAAATAGGCAATTATATATATTTATTATTATTATTTATTATTTATTATAATTACATCAATACAAAATTCATAATTCATAATTGATATTTTATTGTATCTGGAGCTGTCGATATCAAACTCATATAGTTTCCACTGGAAGCAAGTGACTGATTAATCGATAACTAACATGCGTCCGTTGTATTTGAAGTTCACTCGTGTTTATTGTACTATGTACATACACACATACTACATACTTACGTATTATGCATATGTATGTATTTAATGTTATCGTATACAACTGTAAACTAGATACTAGTGCATACATACATATATACATGTATGTTATATGTGTATTTAATTGTATTTTAATTGTTATCTAAAATTTCTTTAATTTTTCCCATTGTATTCTATTTCGTGGATATCCTGTCATATCTCAATATTTGAAGATTCTCAAATTGTTTTCAATTTCAAATATTATTTTTAATTTACAAAATTTTTTTTTTTACTTTTTATTATATGAATTGCGTTTATTTAATAAACAATTGTGGGATTTAATAAAAGTTTTTAAGTCCGATTAAAGAAAGATTTTTGCCATTTCCTATTTGAAATTGTTGCCCCCCCTCCACCCCGTATTTACATACGACTTACATTTGTATGGTGTACTTAAAAAAGAAAGTAAAGTACTTAATTTCTCTTTCTCTCTCTCGCACACACACACACACACAGACACACACACAGACATACTCTTAAAGAAGCGAAGCAAAGGGCGCCGCCAACAAATGCTCTTTTTGTAGTTTTGCATTGTTCTTGTTTTTGTTTTTGTTTTTGTTTTTGTCTTTGTGTTCGGTATTCGCTTTGTTTTGCTTTGCTTTTGCTTTGTTTTTGTTTTTGCTTTTGCCGTTGCTTTTGTCTTAGATTTGCTGCTGCCATTGTTTGGCCATAAGGCATGAGAAAACACGCTGAAAGCGGAGAATTATTATTAAAAACAATATTCGCTGGATAATCCAGCCGTCTTCTGGGTGCGAGGGGCATCAAAGGGAATGGGTAGCTGCATACTATGTGTGTGTGTGTGTGTGTGTATATGTGTGTATGTGTTTGTTTATATGCATGTGGATGGGCGAGAAGAAGCAGAAGCTGCGCCTGAATAAAGAATTGATTTTTTTCTGTCATTTTTTGTTATTTTTTTGCTGTTTGCTTTTGTTGTTGTTGTTATGTTTTTTTTATTTTTTGTTACATTTTTTTTTTGTTTTTTTTGTTTTTTTGTTGTTTAAAGAGCGCAATATGCACGGGGCTTATCTCGCATCTTTGCATTAACACTTCGGATTTTGCTGCTTGCTATTGTTAAACGCACACACACACACATACACAATGCACATGCATGCATACATACAATATATGTATCGGTATTTTTATATGTATGTATGTATGGTATGTGTGTGTGAACAGTGCAAACTCGATAAAAATAAACTCGACTCATGCCAGAGACCGAATGTTGCGTTCGATTGGCAATTATCGATTTATGCTCTGTATGTAATGTACATACACCACAGTTCAATAAAATAGAAACGCATGCATGCAAAAATAAACAAAATTATATTGTATGTATGTACATACGTTACATACTAAATACATTTGCACAGAGTTGTCGATTTTTTCCCATGCGATTGTAAATTGAAAATAGAAATCAAAACAAAAAAAAAAAAAGAGAGGAAAAAAAGCTAATCAAAGTAAATAGATTAATAATCATTATCATTTAACCAGAGACTTATCAACACAAGCGCTAATCATAAATAAATAAATAAATTACTAATCGAAATTATCTGACGAAAACGACAATTGACAAATGATAACTGGAAAAAAAACAACAAAATAAAAAAAACCAAAAATAAATTAAATTCAATTTTTATTCGCTTGAATGAGCAAAACTTTTTTATACTTCCATATCGAAATATAACTTTTATATATACTTTTAAATCGGATCATTTTATATGTAAGCGCATATGTATGTTATGTATGTGTGTATGTAATATATGAATACATGTATGTAGTATGTTTACTTAAATCTGAAAAAGATGATTTATTTGAAATGCGTATAAATGTTTCCAAATTTGAAATTTAAAGTTAAATATTTATGACAATTATATACACATTCTATGTACATATACATATATATAGTTATTAAATGGTATTTTTAAAAACAATTTAAATATACGAATTTTCTAAATTATTTTATTTGATCAAAGTTGAAAAGAATCCAAATAAAATAGGAAGAAGTATTTTTTTCTTTTCTAAATCGAATCTTAAGCTAAATGAAAATTTTTAATTGCAGATTAATAAAATTAAAACCAAATATCCGTCAAATTATTTCAGACATACATACATATATGTATGTATGTACATATGTATAAATGTGTACATATACTCGTCTGCATGTGTGTATGTATGGGAGTATTTTGATTTTTTTTTTTTAATTCGCAAAAAGCAACAGATACATACATACATACATATATCCTGGGTTAATCTGATGGTTCATTTTATCGAGCGTTCGCTGTATAGTTGCACACACACACACACACACATGCACTAACACATGCACACACATACTCGCACACAGTTACATTCGTATGGCACAAAATGGCAGCCGCTGAGGGCAGTTCCGCTTATCAGATCAGCGCAATCGTCGCGCTGTGACAATGAAAATTTAGCACCTTGAAATCACAATCTCACACACACACGCACACATACACACTTCCCTTTTCTCTCTCTCTTTTTCTCTCTATCTCTGTCTCGCATTTACAACTTCTCAAAGGCATTCGCATTGGTAAGCATCTCACGAGTCAAACGCCAGACTTGCTTGGCCGCCTGCTCGAGAGCACTGGGGGATTTACCCTTGAACATGTCGAGGCTGGGGAGGAAATAGTGTGGACACCGGCGGTATTGGAGGCAGGAGATTAGCTGCAGGAATATGCCATTGAGACGATCGGCAATGCAGCTCTCGTCCCACTCAAAGTCACGCGGATGCTTCTCGCATTCGTAGAGCAGCAAATTCTTTAGATGATATGCGCTGATAGGATTCCCGGGCAGCTCCAGGTGACGGTCACGCAGCGTTTTCAATATGCTCAGGCAACGGCGACGGCAGCCACCTTTTGAAGATGAAAGATACATGCGATTTGTTTTGGTTTTTCGTTTGGCTGTATTTCTCTCTCTCTCTCTCTCTCTCTCTCTTTTTAACGGTATAGCAGATCTTAGGACATATCTTACCTTGGAGGAGGCGATTCTCCGCTTCAAAAAAGCTAAGCACCCAGGCGTCACCCTCCATGCTGGCCGCATTGTTGTTCTTGTTCTGCATAATGATGCTCTCCTTGGAGAGCAAATCGAATCCCTCGGTCTTCACCTCGGCAACGATGTTGGGATGTGGCCAGGGTATGTGCGGCATTGGCCAATGTGCCGCCGATCGTGGCCAGATGCCGGAACACTTGAATGCCGGTGTTATTTGCACAATGAAGCGTTCCCTAATGCGTAGCTTCACCTCTGTCGTGTCCCCGATCATCTTGACCATATCCCGATAGATGCTCTTGTCGCACGCCTGGGCCACCAATGTCTGGAAGCGGGCTCGTATCTTGCGCGATGATAGATAACCGGACGCCGTGATGAACTCCACCCACAGGGACATGGACCGCTTCCGGCCATCGCTCAGCTTGAGCACCGCACAGCCGGGCAGAGTGCCATCATCGACAAAGTTGAAGACGCCCATCTGGTTAAGATACAGCACGATCTCAAACTCATTCGGAGAGATCACCTCCACGCCCTCGAATCTGCAAACAACAACAACAACAAACATGAAAAAAAAAAACAAAATGGAAAAACAAATAAAACACTTTTCAAGAAGAAGCCGCAATAGGATCTGCGTAATTCAGGATGGCTGATGGCTGTCATCGAGGCCTTAAGTGGCCCTCGGACTGTTGACTGTTTGTTAACAGTTTAATAAGCCTGGCCAAGTCTCAAACATGCAACGTCATGGTTGTCGAGTCATGCTCCCGATTCGAAGCTCGCATCAAGACGATCATCTCATCATCGTTGCAATGACAAATGATTCAGTTTATGGTGTAACGGATGTTGTTACGGCCATGTTATGTTACGGCCATGTTATGTTACGGCCATGTTATCTTACAACTATGTTACGCTTATATGTTAACCGATCTACAATAATTCAATTTTCCGCAATTGTTTTATGTAAATTCTTTTTTATCAATTACTTTTTAATAATATAACTTTTTTAATTATTGAAATAATTTGTAAATCTTAAATTGAGTATTGATAATTAAAAAAAATATGTATATATTATATATTTAAAATATACAATAAAAAAAATAAATATATTTTTAATAAAATTTTTGTAAATAAAAACAATAAAAAATTGAGGGAAAATCTAACAAATTTGATTTTTTTGTATTTGTTTTGAATTTATTATAATTATTTTAATCACCTGCCATTGCACTCGACCAGGCTGGAAATGAAGCGCGGCTCCTGCAGCTCCACCTCCTTGAGTATGTCCTGGACTATTTTGCAGATTTCACGTATCGCCGTCGCCGTTTTGAAGATGCGCGCCTGAACGCGTTCCGCGCAAAAACGATTCATTTGGTAAATCATGCGCGTCTGGGCGGCCATCATATCCGGCGGCACCAGCATAATGTCAATATCGGAATACTATATGTATATATATGTATATGTATATGTGTATGTATGTAGTATATAGATATATACAATGGGATGTCACCGGGCGGCAAACTACAAACGCTTTCAGGCCGCCGCTCAAGGCAGATGCCAATTACGAGTATGTGACTTTAAAGATTCGGAAACGGAATCAAAATCGAAATCAAAATCGAAATCGAAATCGTAAATGCGGCGAGCGCCTAATTGGGGAGCGGGCGTCGGGTGTCGGGCGTCGGGGGTTGGGGGAGCCTTTTCCGAAGGTGGGGTAAGTAACACGCACAACATGCAACAAAGGAACAATTCAATTGTGAATTACGTTGACAGGCCGAGTGGTAACAATGGGGCACAATTGGAGCACAAGAAATTGCTTTCCTCTTATTTTATTTTTCTTTTTCTTTTTCTTTTTTTTTTCGTCGTTTTTGTGTTTTGTTTTTGTTTTTGTTTTTTTGTTGTGGCTTTGTTTTTTCTGTGGTACTCGCGCACGCGGTTTTTTTTTTTTTGTCAGATATAACTTTAGGTTTATGGCTTTAGCTTGAAATCGGAGGCGGATTTAGCCGCGTTATGCGGATGCGGATGCGTTATGTGTTATGCGTTATGCGAATCGGAGTCGTGTTGTCTTCTCGTGCCTGTCGAATGCCTCGAAACGATACCACAACCAGCCGATACCAATACCGATACCGATACCGATTCATATGAAAAGATACGCAACGCTGTTGACTTCGTTGTCGTCGTTGTTGTCGTTGTTGTTGTTGTTGGTTGTTGGTTGTTGTTGTTGTTGTTGTTGTTTTTGCCGTCTTTGCCGTCGTCGTCGTCGGCGTAGTCCGTTGTTGTCGTCGTCAGCGTTGTAAATCTCGCGGATATTTACAGCTTTGGCAGATAAAGCGCTCGACCAAACAAACTCACACACACACACACACACATACACAGTGGAGCCTCGCTAAAAAGTGCAACTCTTTATGTGTGTGTGTGTGTGTATCCGCCATCTCATGAATGGACATGCACAAATGAAATGCAGTTTCATACACACACACACACACACACTCACACACACAATCAAGCATTTATAAGCTAAATATGCGCAGATACAAATATGTATGTACATACATACACACATACATAGCACGTCACAGAAGCAAATACAGATGCACATACATACATACATACATACACACAGCCGCACACATGTCAAATCAGTCACGTGGCAAGAGGGCGCGTCATTATAGCCAGATCTCGTGCCACGCATTGCCAAAAAAAAAAAGTACCACAAACGATAATTAACTGTCCGCATTTGTATCTGTATCTGTATGTGAGTATCTGTATCTTTATGTGAGCATCTATATCTGAATATCGATAGCTAAGTATGTATCTCTGTATCTGAGTATCTGTTTTAATATTTGCAACCTTTAGCTGTATCTTTATCTGCATCCGCCGTACGTGTATCTGTATCTGGCTATCTGTATCTGTATCCTGAACTGTATCTAGCCGTTGCCTACATACCCGTTTCTGCGCAGAGTAATAACAATAAATGGTGCTGACTAATCACAATTGCAGCCATGCGAATGTATCTTTGCATTTCTGTGTACCTTTTAAAAGTATCTACAGCTGCTGTGCGCAAGTGTGTGTGTATCTATGAGAGCGCGCTGCGGCATTGGCTGAATGAGCAACAGAGGCACAAGCTCCGCCCAGAGCGCGAGGCCAACGAGTCAGCGAGCCGTCGGCTTGTCGCTGTCACGCTGCGGTGCGCTCTTTGATGTCTCAAACGACGTGCGCTGCTCTGTCTCTCTCTCTCTGTCTCTCTCGCTCTCGCTCTCTGTCACTCTCTCTCTCTCTCTCGCGGTCTCTTTTGCTCCCTCAGATATATGTGTATGCGTGTGTGTGTGTGTGTGTGTAAATTTAATTTGTTAAATACATTTTGTGCCAGACGCCGTCATACACGAATTGTGTGCAATAATTTATCTGAAATGTGCACTCATTTAGCAACGAGCAACCCTCGTCCGAAGACAACAACAAGAAGGAGCCCTCCAATAGCAACTGCTCGACTAAAAGATACCCTGTAACTAAGTCAACAATAATTAATAAATACATAAACTATTATCAAGATGTTAAATTATACTTTCTAATCCAAATAATTCGTTAAAACGTCGCTAATTCAACTGTTCATGTATGTATATGTATGAATGTATGTATGTATGTATGTACATATTATTAAATCGGAGTGATTCATTTCCGGATGGTGCAAACACTTGCATGACTTGATAAGACATTGGTTTTGGCTTGTTTAATGGGTATGCGGCGTAACAAGAACAACAACATACGACGGCGATATCTTTATATCTCACGGATACACGAACACACAAAAGTTTTACATTTCACAGATACTCGCAGCACATGCAGACAAACAACCAACAACTAACAGCTATAGCTATAGCCACACAGATACAGATACAGATACAGATACATTCATAAATATGTCGCCTGGATTAATGTGCCAGTTGGCAATTTTTGACAGCGTTGTTCCAGCCAAGTGACTCGACGGTATAAGGGGAGGGGGGGGGAGGGGGGGGGGGGGGGGGGGGGGGGGGGGGGGGGGGGGGGGGGGAGGGGGGGGGAGGGAGGGGGGGGGTGGGGGGGGT
>JBAMCR010000140.1:0-51090 GCA_037075045.1 Mulgravea parasiatica | reverse complement strand
AAACGAGTCCACTGACAGTGAAATAATCAGCATTTATTTGACCCACAAAAGGGGGAGCCCTGAAGAAGGGCCAAAAAAACCTGGCAGAGGCAAGGCCAAAGGGGAGGGGTTAAGGCCAAAAAGTCCCCCCCCCCCCCCCCCATCGTACTTTGCATGAAGGTCAACTAGTTTCGAGTTCAATTTATTCAATTAATTTCGGCTTAAAAATTAACTTGACCATGATTTTTTGATCTACTAAGTATTTCAAAATTTGATTGATATTATCTCGAATGAGTTCTAAATTGAGAAAAATGTTTCTCGAAATAAAAAGATTTATTTTTAAATTATATAATACGATACAATTGAAAATATAAATATTAAAAATTGAAATGTTGAGCAGTAACAACATTTCGTTTTTATTGTTGTTAATGTTGTTCTTTTCTCTCTCTTTTTTTACGCACTTTGGGTCTTTTGATTGCGTATATCATTTCCCATCACCAATGGAATGAACTTGGTTTTGTGCTGAATGTCAAACCAAGGCAAATGCTTAAACCGCACCACCCTGGCCCCCGCTTCTGCCGCATAAGTCCCCCTCCCCCACCACAGTTCTTGCTCTTGCTCTTGCTCTTTCGGCTTGCCGATTTTCATTTAGTTCATTTGAAAAGAAATTGTGTAATAATTGTATGGAAATTGAATTCGATTTTCGTCTTACGTCTCGCTCGTCTTTTTGTACGCCCTTCCACGTCTCCCTCCCTACAACAAAAAAAAGCTTTTAACAATGACAGCTTCATTGTTGTCCATTGCCCATTGCCCATTGCCCATTGCCAGTTAGCCATGGCTATGACTGACTTGTCCCAATATTAGCCATTACTTTAAGTATCTGCATCGGCATCGACATCGACATCGGCATTGGCTTTAGCTTCATATTCAGTTTGAAGAACTTAATGCCACCACAAGAAGCGTAAACTTGGCCTGGTCAAACATTGGGCCAACTACATGACATTTCCGTTCAGATCCGTTACGTAAGATTGGCTGGGGATTACAATTACAGAATCACCGTGGGAAACTGGGAATCCCTCTCGGTATATGTGTGCATGAAATTGTGTGTGTGTGTGTGTGTTTGCGAGTGTGTGCCATTAACCAACCCCATATGGCGTCCTTTGGCCATCTTATCAATGTAATTTCATACTTACAATATATGTACGAGTATGTATGTATGTGCACATAAAGCAAAGTAGGAACACATTTAAAATTCAAAGCTCTCGACAATTAGATACCCTATAGAACAAGGCATTGCTACGAACATTTTGTAAATTATTCAAGGCAGTTCTTTCTTATTGATTTTGTTTGTATATTTCAAAATTGCAACATGAAAATGTCAACAAGAATTTAAAAATATATATATATAATATAAATATTTATATTAATCTTGCAATCATTCGAATTTAATATCGAGAAATGTTTATATGCCATTTATTTATATTTCACACTTTATTTTCCTTATTTTATTTGTTCTTGTGTTCGCCTTCAGCTTTAGCTTCAGCTTCAGTTTCAGTTTTATTATTATTATTTTTTATTTTCTTTTTTTGTCTTGTTAGCCCGTTTATTGAGTTAAGTTCAGTTGTGGCCGGGCCAGGCTAGCGCTCCTTTGGAGCAGTTGAACTTTGTGCTCAACATAATCCTGTGGCTTGATCCCATTTTCTGTGCGTAATTGTATAACATAATCATACTGGCTAGGAAATTGCCTAGAATCGTTCTATTTTACGAATCCCATAAATTAAACTCTAATTGGCAGATATAATTAATTTAATGCAAGGCGTATAAATAAACTTTATAGAATACTTACTAGAATGCGGCATGAAGATACATACAATAAATTCCATTAAAATAAATAAGTAAGTTCGTATCAAAAATAAAAATAATAAATAAATAAGCCAATAAACTTAATTCAAGCAAAACGTATAATTCACTTACTTAACAGTAATATATATGTTAGACAAGGCTTTGGCTTAAACTAGTAAATATTTATTATTGTATATTTAATGCTAAAGTGAATTGATTTCCCTTCGAACTTATGGTATATGTATCTGTATCTCGAGATCCCATAAATTAGCATGTTAATGGCAAATTCAATATATGGTATACGACAGTCCAAATGGTATATGGGCTTTGGTAAAGGGGCTTTCAATTAGAATCTCAACTTTTATGTATATAATTTATTAACAAGATTATGATGTGATATCTTAACTTCAATAATTTAAATTTATTGTCTTTGAACTAAGCTAAAGTGAACTATTTTAAATTATTATTGCAAATTAAACAAACCATCAAGTTTCACAAATCAAAAAAAAAGCAGCTTATAACAATTATAATGAATAATAAAATACAATAATATTTCCGATCCTAAAATAGAACCGCAGTTCCCCTCAATCGCGCGGTCCCTTGTTGCACATGTCCATGCAGAAACTGGGGAAATTGTGCATGCAACACAATTCAGAGATCGCGGAAGTAGCAACTGAAATGCTTGTAACATGCCACAACGTTGCGTCCGCGTGTGGTACGTATGTACATACACATGTATTGTACATATGTGCGTATTCGTGCACGTCGTAAGTGCTTGATGACTGGCTCATTGCTACTGTCAATAAATGATTGAATGACTGAACCACAAATCGCCCAGCGCAAGCTCAGCTTCCAGTTTCATTTCGACGCTTCGTTTTAGCCAAATGATGTTTCACTTCTTTCTTTTGTTTTGTTTTGCCTTGTTTTGTGGTTTTTTTTTCTTTTCTTTATTTCTTTTCCGGGTTTCAGCTTCATATATCACTCTCGACTGTGTAACAATACTCGAAAAGCCATTTCTCTTCCAAACTGGACAGATGGACAAGAGCCTTGTCAAGCGTATTGACTGCTCTTCCTCTTAATGGCAGTCCCATCAATTGAATGAATAACTATACACAATCCTAAAATATACGGGTATGTATTCATTTTGCTCAATAGCCTGCACAATAATCGGCCAGAGATTACTCGAACATAACTGAAAAATTTGAAAATTCGATTAAATGAATAATTTCAAACACTTGAATAGTATTGTAAAAATTTAACAACTATTCAAATATTCTATAAGTTATAATATTATATTATATTAGGTATGGAAGCATTCCCATTCCGAAATTTCGATTAGATGCGATTACCGAGTCAAGAAGATGTCGACTTGCAGGCCACTTGCTTATCCTGTCTTGTCCTGCCAATCACGAGCACCTTTCAGCAGCGGCGTCTTTACTGTTGTAAACCATGTTTACACTTTGTCTACATGAGGCATAACAAATGCCCCCCTCCTTACGCCACTCCACCCCACTGCACTCCTCCCCTTCAGCATCCTCTGTTGCTGTTGCTGTTGCTGTTCCTGGACCTGGCCCAATCGCAACCAGTTTGGCCATCGCTCATTGGCCACAATAGAAGCTGCAGCAACAACAATGAGAACACTAAGATAAAGTGCACATAAAAATTATGTTGCTGTTTTTGCTGTTGTTGTTGTTGTTGTTATTGTTGTTGTCTTAACATGTTCCTGTCGTTAAGCACCAGCACTCAAAAGCACCTAATGGGCACGCTTAGCCTGTTGCGAATAGTCCTGATTGGAGCTATTTCCCTTATCCTTCTGAAGGACGTTGACACTGCGGCCACAATAAACTGAGAGCATGAACATGTGCTAAGCTAAATACGCCTTTGCTTTCGAATGGAAAACCAAGTTCTAAACTGAAAAGCTGGCTGTGTTTTAGTTTCTCTTAACACTAAGCATGGCAATTTTACTTGAGGAGTTTCCGCCTTCTCCAGCCATTGATCCTTGTGTCCTGTTTCGATAGGGATTGGCATGATGAGGAAGTGCATTAGTCAAATTCACCAATTTAAATGATAGCGTAATCAGGAATCAAAGACACAATGAAGTGAATGCATACCTTTCAATAGTTCATAGTGTATTCCAAATGTTGTTGTCCTTCGTCCTAATACTCTTGGCAAATATCGAGAACTTCATCAGGACATTCACACTGCGCTAAGGCCCAAATAGAGTATATTGTACGTTTGGTTCTTTTGTCTGTTTTGGCCACCTTTGCACAATTGTTAAGAGCTGTGAAATGAAGCACTTGCCACATATGTATGTACATACGCTTGAACATACCATATACGGAAGCATATTGTCGAAATTGTGATCGATTCCCACAACTTGTTGTTAAAAGGGGCAAATGATTTCTGGTCAAAGTTAGTCATGTGAACGTGAAAGGGCCAAGAGCTAAAAGCCAAAAAGCCAAAAAGTACATGGCCCATAAAATTTGTTGGCTTTGCCTCCTGTTTTGCCATCACAATGAACATCGTCTCCATCTCCATCTCCATCTTCATCTCCATTTTCATCTTCATTTTCATTTTCATTTTCGTGCTCATCTTTATATTTGCTAAACACTGCACTTGCCAACTGACAACACGGACCATGGAATCCATTCCATTTCATTTCTACCCTATTTGCGGCGCGAAATTCAGCACCCCAAGCAGCGCCGGCTGCTGCCCCCATGCAGAGGAATGGAAACAAGGCCGTAACGAATGGCCGGAGTGCCACATACCACGGAAAAGGGTCAACTTCACGCAGATTCAGAAGGACAACAACAACAGAATCAGAAACATCATGAGGACGCCGAAGCAAATTATTCACTTTTGAAAAAATATCTCGCAAGAAGTTACACTCGTAACATTTCCATGTCAGTTCTAGGAACAAATACACTTGCAAAAAAGAAGGCAAAATATTTTTACTTTATCAATTTCTGTTTCAGAAAATAGTTTTTATAATTTATTAATCAAATTCAGGAATTTGGTCGGTTGCAGTTGCAAGTTTTTTTAACGCTTAATTTTGAAAATTTTATTGTGTATTTTTTGCGTTTATTGGATTAAAGAAATGACGAAAAATATTCTTGATTTTTGAGTGTTTTGTTTTGTTGTTTCATATTTTACATTAGTATACAAATAATTCATTAGTTTGGAGTTTGACTGCGTTACATAATTGATGACAATACTCTTATACCCTTCGGAAGAGCATGAGAACGGTATGCGCTCGCCAGCAGCAGCCGTGGTCCAAGCCAGTATGAAAACGCAGGAAAAGAAGTATCCCGTCGCGTAGTGGAATTCAAAGGCATTAAGACAGCGACAACAGGACTCAGATATAAACGCGAAGAAGAAGATAAAGATGGAGAAAAAGAGACAGAGGGACAGGGAGACAGGGAGACAGATGGACGGGGAGACAGAGAGAAGCAGAGAGAAACAAAGTTGCTTTTATTTGACATAAATACGAAGGAACTCTGCGAGCTAACGTTGACTTACACAATCTAATTGGAGCACAAGGACGCAAACAGTCCGTCCGGGTCCAGGTCGACCTAATAGTACCCTCTTTCTCTCGCTCTCTCTCTCTTTCTCTTTCTATGTGCCCTTCCCCTTTGCTATCCCCTCTACGGAGCGGCAGCAACAGCAATTTCGTGACTTTTGAACTTGGACTGCTTTCGTGTTGCACGAGCTTCGGGAAAAAAAGAGTTTTGCGGGTTCGTTCAGCTGTCTGCTCGTGGCTCAGAACTGGGGCGCAAAGGCAACAATCTGCTCCCAGCCTCGTGTTGCGGTTGCCTTGGCCGCATCCTTATATGGGGCACGACCTGCCCCTTTGCTCGCAACTGAGCTGCAGGGCACAAGCTTGCCACTTGTCAATTTTTGTGCTTTCGGTTTATGGTCTATGCTTCGATTTTGGTTTCAACCTAAGCTATATTCATGAATGTGTGTGTGTGTGTGTGTAATGTGTGTGTGTGTCTAATGTGTGTGTGTGTAGGAGTACGTACTTATACGCAAGTATTGAAAAATTGCAGAGTCATCTGATTTGCCTAGCGCCAAGCTGTCAATGTGACGATTCCAGTACTTATTATTACTTTATTAAACACAACAGTGTTATCTATGCTGTATATGCATACATACAAAATCTATATATGGTATGTATACGTGTATATATACACCATAAGTACACCAGTATACCCAATTGACTCCTTTTCTTTTCTCTTTTTGCCAATTCCGCTTTTATTTGTTCTCTTCCTACGATTTCTTAACTTATCAAACCTTAAATTAATATAACTTCGTTCACTTGAACTTTTGCTTTTTTGTCTTAATTTTTTATATAGAGAACTCTATATTTAAAAATTGAAATTATTTGCAAACCATATTGTTTCGATTATTTCTTACCTAAATTCTACCCAAATGATGCAAATTAAATTGAAACAAAAACAAAAAAAAGACAACACATGTATTTACATCAAATATTATATATATGTATATAATAATAATGATAATACTCATAATAATAAAATACAATATTATTATGTTTATCACGATTATTATTATTATTATTATTGTTATTATTATTTTTATTATTTTTGCTACTAATTGCTAAGGAATACAACACAGTCTCCGCTGTTTCCGGCAAAGTTGTTGTGGTTGTGTGTGACACAGACACAGACTCATGCACACCCACCCACACACACACACACACACACACACACACACACATGTTTCTCTGATGCCGTTGTAAATAGTGTGGCAAGTGGCTTTTGCCGCTTACACTCGCACATTACCTGAATGAAACCAAAAAAAAGTGTTGCCTACTTTTGTGCGTCCGGCTAAAGTGTTTTGCCTATGTCGCGTGGCAGCTGAAACTGTTGGAGAGATTCTGAGAATGCAACAGTAATTGTAATTGAAACTGTATTTTCACAGGATACAACAATTTTCATTAATCGCATTGAGGAGCTTAACAGCTTCCTCACAAAAGATCCTCCTATTCTACTCGCTAGAGTTGTGTGTGGGGTGTGTTTCTTGTGTGTGTTGATGTTTTTCGTTTTCTTTTTGTTTTTGTTTTTGTGTTGGTTGTTGTTGTATTTTTGTTTTTGTGTTACTGTTTGTGTTTTTGCTTGGTAAACATTCCACACATTAAACACCTTTTGAAGCGGCTGAGGCATCGTCTTGGAAACACTTTGATATTCGATAAGTCGGCGACAGGACCTCAAATGGGGTGTTGTCCGCCTTGTCCTAGTCCCAGTCCTAGTCCTAGTCCATGCGGCTCGTTATTGTTGTTTCTGTCGTGTACAAATATGAAAGGTCCCAGTGTGCGTGTTCGTATTCGTGTACGTGTACGTGTACGTGTACATGTGTGTGCGCGTATGCGTTGAGTATAGCTGGCTGACCGTGTGACGTCAGCATCGAGCTATAAAATATGCGCCAAGTTTTACGCCAAACCAAACTCAAATATTTTTTTGTAGTTTCATTTTTTCGCATGCCACGCCCATGTCATACTACATACATACATACATACATGCATGCATATGCGTGTCTGCGCTTGTGCATATGTATGCAGATGTACAATACATACATGTAGTTGTGTATATATGTATGTATGTATGACTGTGCTTTGATTATATTTATGAGCTTAGTAACTCGATATTAGGGCAAAAGCACAGCGCTCAGTTGGATGTTAATCTGGCTAGAGACGTGGACGTGGACGTGGACGTGGTTATGGCTATGGCTTGTCTCCGTATGGGCTATCTGTGAGTGTGTGTACATATGTGTGCCTGCTTGTATTGTGTGTAATCGTGTGGAATTATCATCTTATTGATTAATTGCGTGTAACACTATGCAACGAAGCTGAATATTGATGAGCGTGTGCGGCGTATACGTAATATCTGCTATGACTTGCAATTAAGCCACTTCTGAGTGCAGCAAATACACTTTGTATACACCATATACAATATATATTATATTTAGCCGAGCTCACGCACGCATACACACACACACACACTCACACAACGAGTGACTCTTGACTAATTGTGTTTTATGGCACTTGACACTATTCCTGCTCTGTCCTGCTCTGGAACTTGGTCCTTCAGCACATGATGGCTCGGGTCCTGATCCTGATGCTTCTTCTTCTGGTACTCGTAGTCATGGTCCTCCTCATGGCCCTTGCCATGCCCGTTCGCATCTCCTTGGCCAAGTTCAAGCATAATGCTGGCATAAAAATATTATTGTGCTTTTATGTCGCTGCAGGCTTTTCGACTATTTTGGCTCTTCAAAGCTTGCTATCAAATTTCCTCGTAAGCTGTATGTACACACAGATACACACTCATACAGACAGACATACATACTATACACATTAACTACAGCTGTATGTGGGTGTGTGTGTGTGTGTGTGATCTACGGCGGGAAAATTACAATGGCCGCAGCAAAGTTCTTGCCAAACGAGATGAAAACAAAATTCTATTGAACTTCGGCTGCTGCTGCTGCTGCCTTTTCTCGTTCTCGTTCTCGTTCTCGTTCCTCTTCTTGTCTTCTTTCTGCTCTTTCGTACATCTTGTGGCTTGTAGCTTCTAGCGTTTATAGCCTGGCTGTCAGCGGTGTTTTCGCTTTCAGTGGACTGCCAGGCTACATAAAGCTCAATGGAAAAAGTTTGCCAACAAAAGTCAGCGAGTGGGAGTATGGGATGGGAATGGGGCGGATGGAGACGGGGACGGGGACGGGGACGGGGACGAAAAAGAACGACTAGGACACACGTGGCCAGCAGCTACAGCCAAGCGCGTCAAGCACTTTGTAACTCAAAGCTTAAAACTCCAATGTTGCGATGTCACCGTGCACAGTGGCTCATACCAACTAATTTACTCGCAAAATAAATGTTGGGGCAAACTTTGAAGTAAAATATAAATCATTTCAAATGGAATTAAAAGTAAAATGAATTATAATTGTGCCATTAATTAGTTGAACGAGATATGTATGCACATATACATACATAGACGTATGTACACAAAGTGAATATTCGTTGAAGCGAGCTAAATAAATATTTATAATATTATATTTTACAGACTGGAGAATAAGTTCCCCCGGAATAGGAAAAATCAATTGTTCAAGTTTGTAATGGAATGGTGATAAGAAAGCGTATTTGTGCGTCGATTCGTGATTAATACTCGCATGGCAATTGCATGAGCAAGTGTTGCCCCACAAGATGTATGTACAGTGGATTTGCTTGTGTGCTTGCCACTGTGCGGGGACGCATTGTTGCCACAGAGTTGATAACTCGCGATAAAAATGAAGGCAATTGAATGATGCTTAAATGAAATTAATGGATGTTGTAATAAGTTGACAGACTTGCCACTGTGTCTCCTGCCGCATACGTCCACCCCCCCCTACCCACCCCTGCTGCTTGCTGCATGTCTGAGCCTGCGTGTGCGTGTGCGTGTCTCTGTCTCTGTATCTGTCGGTGTTTGTATGTGTCTATGTGTGTGTCTGCTTGAATGGGTTGTGCAGCATTGTGTGGCATACACACACACACACACATGCACATACACATATACATCCAGAAATAATCAAGCATTTTCATCTTGTCAACTAATCCCAGTGTCAAAATGGCTGCTACAGTAGAACAGTGGAACGAAATGATTTTGTTAAGCATGAAATATGCAATCGACACTGGGACGAAATGCGTTTAGCAAGCATTCAATTTTATTAATTTATTTAGTTAAACCTTTTTTGAAAATTATTATTTACACATGTTTATATAAGTAAGCGCATATAATTATTGCACCTTTACACAGGGTATCTCGTAGTCGACGTTGCTCGACTGCAGCCTTCCTGTTTGCACCTGGTTAGAGTACGTTCATTAAAACTTCAGCATACCAAGCTTAAGTACTGATATTTTTCTCTCAGTGCACGGCTGCTGCCGAGAAGCTGACAGGCCCAGTCACTGGATGACTGAATGACTAGATGACTGAATGACTGGGTGACTGAATGACAATGACTGGATGACTGGATGACTCGGGGAGTGCTTGTCTCTGTGTTTGTGTGCAAATTTGATGAATTGATTACTTGACAACTTTACAAGTTGACGCATTGACAATAACAGCAGCAGCGCGAGAAGACTCAACCAACACCTCTACAGTGGCTGCTGTGCTGAATTTGTTGCACGGCTTTTACAAAATTCAATTTTCACATTATTCTGCGTACCCGCTTTCAAATGAACCGACTGGTGGCGCCTCTGTCTGCCACTGCCACTGCCATTGCCACTGTCACTGCCACTGCCCTGCCACTTCCTCGGCTCAAAATGTGGCAAGAGACGCGCGTCTTTTGCTGCTGCTTTACTGCTTTGTTGCCGCTGCCGCTGCCGCTGGCGCCACCAGCTGCTGTGCGGCATTGCTTTGCTGCATGCCTTGTGCCTTGTGGCACATCAAACGGCAGCGTGCCACACAGCTACAGCTATAGCTATAGCTATAGCTATAGCTAGAGCCTCAGCCGCATCCAAAACTCATAAATGCCACAGCCTCTTGTTGGATCCGTTGATGAATTATTGGGAGCTGCCAACGCTTTTTGGGGCCAACGTTGCGTGAAACATTCAAGTAACGAATTTTGCATGTTGGTTAATCTGTGGCGCCACAGAGTTTGACAGCGACACAGTACAGAGGGGTGGTGGCAGGTAGCAGGTAGCAGGGGGCAAAGACAGAACTGAGGTGCTGAGGAACTGAGGAACTGAGGAGCTGAGGAGCTGAGGAGCTGAGGCCTGGCAAATGTATGTAAGTACTGGCATAAGCTGCGTGAGACCATTTGACAGGCAGGCTGGCTGGCAAAGAGGCAAAACTTTTGAATTTGTGTTTGAATTTGAATTTCAATCTTAATTTGAATTGACAGCATGCAGACAACAACAACAATGACAACAACAACAATGACAACAACAACAATGACAACCAACAATAGCAACAATGGCCCCAACATCGAGAAGGGAAAATGAACATTACAAACTTATTACACCCGTATTACGGCTACAGCTACAGCTACAGTTTAAAAATTCAGTTGCAGGTTTACCGAGTAATTCTCATCATAAACTCATCTCAGCTCAACACAATGGAGATGCCATTAAAGGGTATCCTCGAGTTGTGCTCTGTCATCTAATGGGTGGAAAGGGTATCAAGGGTGTGCCCAATCGCATAAACTCGCCGAAGCCTGGTCTGTTTGTGTGTATGTGAGTGTACATACAGATGTATGGTATAAGCTGTGTATATGTAAGTACACACATACGTATAAGCATGTGTGTGTACATATACTTATACATTTACATATGTATGTACATAAGTATCTCCTATCCTTGCGTATGAGATTGTGGTTGAAATTTCTCTGGAAGGCACAAAAAAAAACCCAGCGAAAAAAAGTGGAAATCTATATGTATATGTATATGGTGTATATCCAATATCCAAAAACAGAAGTTGCATGCCACAGACTTGGTCAGTTTCTTGCTGCCACGAGCGGATTCCAAGAGTGATGCACTGAAATTGCAATACTATAGATAGAGATAGAGTTGCAAGTATTTTCATGCAAACGCTGGAATCGAAAGGAAAATGAGGGGGGACAGGGACAAAAACAGAGAGAAAGAGACAGGAACAAGAAAAGGGACAGAGACAAGAAAGCAGCGGCAACATGAACAGAAGCAGAAACAAAATCTCCGCCTGTTATTAAACCGACAATAGAAAATCACTTAATAAAATTATAACGAACCTAAAAATGCTCGCACCAGGGTCCCTTGGCACGCAAAAGTCTGCGGGGGGGTGGAGAAAGGGGATGGGGGATGGGGGTGTGGGGCGTGGAGCGTGGAGCGTGGCTGTCAGCTTGGCAGCGTAGTCTTAAAGGCTTACAAGAAGCGTCACGCTATGCTGTGTATCCTGTAGCCTGTATCCTGCATCCTGTGTCCTGACTTACTGGCAGACATCCTTGTGAATTTCATGCTGGCACCTTGACTGATTTTCGTGACCCTTTGCAATTTTACAGTCGGTCAAATTTAATTTCGGCCTAAACTCATTTTGATTTAATTACCAAATGAAAAATTTTTGATTTTTCTTCTTTTCTCGTGCAGCTCTTCCTCGCCTCGGAAAAACTCTCGCAACATTCTTCTGTCCATTAAAATTTTAATTGTATTTATAAAGCATTTTTAATTGGTTTCGAAATGGTTGTGAAATGGCGCTTCTATCGATATCCTCTTCCTCATTTTGTCCCGTTGCTGTTTCTGCTTCTTCTTCTTCTGTTCCAATTCCGTTTCCGTTTCCGCTTTCGTTCTTTGTGTGCCACAAAACACAAACTGAAAAATGTGCAATTACCTTGTTATCAGGTTTAAAAAAATGTTTACATCGAGTACAACACTCGGATCGACTGACCAAATGGTTGACTGACGACTGAATGATCGCTGGACTGGCTGTCTCTTTGACTGATTTACTGATTGACGAGTGATATCTGAACTAGACTGCAAGACTGATTGATTGATTCTTGACTGACTAACTCTTTTTCTGTCTATCTAACACTGACACCATGATTGATTGATTGAATGATCGATTGATTAGATAGATTACTATAGATAAATGCTTCAAAAAGTTAACAATCAGACAAAAATTTCAAAACATTAAACAAAATAATTATCTAAATTGTTTTAGCAGCGTATGTATGCTATACGTGTGCAAGTATGTATGTATGTACGTGTGTATGTATGTATGCTGCCACAACTAATCAGTTATAAGCCGCCTGATGTTCTTGGCTAACACTGCTTCGGGATGGGGAATGCTGGTGAAATTAGCAGCGCCTTTATCGAGAAAATGCAAATAGCAGAAGTGAAGTGATGAAAAAGTTAATTAAACTTTTTGATGAGATTTCAGATTTTCAACATTGAGGATCTGTCAAGTACGCCCCACCCTTTTCCCCTTGTGCCTTCTGCTGCTCAGCTGCCCTTCGTACCAAACCAACGTCTACAACGTTTCACGTTCTTAAAACTTTGAGATGTTTGTGTCTTGTCGATGTGTCTCTGTTCCTCCTGCATCTGTCTCTCTCTCTCTCTCGCCTTTTCCATTTTGTCGCCCTCTCCCTTTTTTGCTTTATTTCTCTATTATTTTAGCCAAGTTATGTTTGCTCAAAAGACGCTTGGACGTCGCGTTTAACTTTCTAGTTTCTGCTTTGACATGTTATTAGATTCGCCTGGCAGCCGCCTGTCCAACAACCCGAGCCACTACTCGTCCGAAACTTTCGGAATTTTCAGCGATTGATGGGTGATGTTTCCAAAAAATCGAAATAGAAGACAACTAAAACTTGGCTGCCAACTTACTCTTGTTGCACACACACACACACGATACAAGGAACAAAGGACGAACGAATTTAATTTTTAAACATTTGCCACTTCCAAGGAGCTCGCATCCTTTTGCTTTCTCTTTGCACAGCCAATGATAGTTTTCATCGAGCATGGGCATTTGAGCAGGCAGCACGTATGTATTTAAGCCGGGAACGTAATGAAAATTCAAGCCTTTGTCTAGCGCCTGCCTTTGCCCCTGCCCTTGCCCTTCCCCGTGCCTACCAGTTAGCTCCCACCCATGGATATATACTGTATGTATGGTATGTGTGTAATAAAGCCCCAAGCGTGATTGCAAAATGAGCCCCACAAGCATTCCAAATCGATTTCATTGATGCCGTAATCAATGATGATGATGGTGACGATGGCTCGAGCTATCAACTTTCACTGTTCGCTATAGCGGTAGAAGAGTAGCGGGTTGGCAGGGGTGAAGCAGAGTGTGTTTTCCGCTTCACCTTTAAATAGGTCAATTAGTGGATCGAGCACATACTCGTATACAAACATAGGCACGTATCTATCGTGCAGAGGCCGCTAAAAGTTCAGCATTTGTATACCGGGTGAATAATCTCATCAGCAGCCAGCCCACAGGTAGCCATCAATTGACTAACACTCTACACCTCTCGCCGTGTTAATATACACAGTCACGAAGAGATTATGAGCAATAGGGGACGACGCTTTTACCCCGAATTTAATTTAAATTTAATGAATTTTAAGTCAAGTTTAGAATGAAATTATTGTAGTTATTGAACGGAATCTCGCGATAAAATAAACTATTCCGGATTGTGATATTTATATGTCCACGACTGTTTGGGTACAACTACTCGCATTATTACAATCCTGCTGTCCGGACGACACTTGATAACCTAATAAAACAAAATGTTTCCCATTCTCCAGCTTGGCTACGACCACATGACCACATTTAGACGATGGCTAATCTGTAATTAATTGGCACCCATCTGTACAGTTGCACAGTGAGAGGGAGAGGGGAAGAGAGAGAGCGAGGCAGGACATAGGCTGAAGTGAAAGTTGAGTGGCCAACACGAACCTATTTCCACACATTGTCGCCAGCGGGCGCGAATAAGAGCACGTAAAAAGATTTGTGAGCATGAGATAGAGATAGAAAGAGAGAGAGGAGAGAGAGAGGAGAGAGAGAGAGAGAGAGAGAAATAAAGAAATAGAGAATCCAGCACGTGCACGAGATAATATCGGATTGCTCGTATGTACTGTAGGTCGCATTCCGGTCCCATTGCCTTAAAGTTTTCCCATAAAGCCCAAACATCCTTAATAACATAGTCGAGCTTATTACAACCAGCAGCTGAAAATGATGATAATCTTAATAATATTAATTATAATAATAATAATAATAATAGCAATAAAAATAATAATAATTAAATTTATAGAAATTAATAATCGAGATACTCTGAGAGCAGCTTTCTACTGTGTTATGCAAATAATTTCGTCATGGCACAAGCACATACCCCACCACACATGTGTTTGTATGTACATGAGTGTATGTACAGGTATATGCACCCGTATGTGCTACCACAAACCTATCGATTGCTTCTCAAACGTACAATAATAATAATAGTAATAATTTTTATTAATATATCCAAAAGTTGTTAGATTAAAACACACATACACAAGCACATACACATACAGATAAGTATGTAAGTGTTTATATGCATAATACCCGTATGTGTGCATCGAATCGAAAACGAAAAAGATTCTCATATGTATGTATGTGTGTTCTCATCGATTTACTTCTCCTGCTTATCCTTTCAGCCATCCTCAGCACGCTCTGCAAGGAGTTTCTCCGCGTGAACGTCTCGGCAATTTTGTATATGATGAACAATGAGCAGTTTGGCCACAGTACCGCCTCGGCGCAGTATTTTTTGCAGCTGGCTGGCTACCTGGGTATTCCGGTGATATCGTGGAATGCGGATAACTCTGGTCTGGAGCGGAGGGCATCGCAGTCGACACTGCAGCTGCAACTGGCGCCGAGCATTGAGCACCAGAGCGCCGCCATGCTGAGCATCTTGGAGCGCTATAAGTGGCATCAATTTTCGGTGGTAACGTCACAGATTGCTGGACATGATGACTTTGTTCAAGCAGTGCGCGAGCGCGTCGCCGAAATGCAGGAGCATTTTAAGTTTACAATACTCAATTCCATTGTGGTCACCCGCACCAGTGATCTCATGGAACTGGTGAACAGCGAAGCTCGTGTTATGCTCCTCTACGCCACACAGGCGGAGGCCATCACCATATTGCGTGCCGCTGAGGAGATGAAGCTAACCGGCGAGAACTATGTCTGGGTCGTCAGTCAGTCGGTGATTGAGAAAAAGGATGCACACTCCCAATTTCCGGTGGGCATGCTTGGCGTACATTTCGATACGAGCAGCGCAGCACTGATGAACGAGATATCGAATGCCATCAAGATCTATAGCTACGGTGTGGAGGCCTACCTCACCGATCCTGCCAATCGTGATCGCAGGCTTACCACACAGTCGTTATCCTGCGAGGACGAGGGACGCGGACGCTGGGATAACGGCGAGATGTGAGTGTCATAATAGGCATCTTGATTGATTAAACTATGACTTCGCTTGAGTCTCTCTGAATTTCTTTTTGAGTTGCCTTCAACTTTTCTGAAATTTACATTCAATTTCCACAGCATTTCTTTTTTTCGAAATTCTCTTAATTTCCCTGAGATTTGCTTTCTATTTGCTTTCGATTTGCCTTGAATTTGCATTAAAATTGCCTTCTGTTTGCTTTCAATTTGCGTCTACCCCCCCTCAGATTCTTCAAGTATTTGCGGAACGTGTCCATTGAAGGTGATCTGAATAAGCCAAACATTGAATTCACCGCCGACGGAGACCTCAAGTCCGCTGAGCTGAAGATAATGAATTTGCGGCCAAGTGCCAACAACAAAAATCTCGTCTGGGAGGAGGTGAGCCAAGCCACGGAATACTATAGACGAATTGATAATATTTCCGTTACAATAATATAGAAAGTGCATCCTTCCCCCACGTTACCCTGTGTTCTTTGCATTTAAACTTCGATTATCGGCCACTTTATTATTTATTTTTATTGTTACTATTAATATGTTTTCAAAATTTAACGAGGAATACAAATGAAAAAAAAACGTAATTTAATTAACAGAAAATGTATTTAACCCTATTTAGCTGACATTAATAATTTGATTTTAAAACTCATAACCTCCGGTTGAGATGCCCGTTCTGTATTATGAATCAATCTCTCAGTTGAAGAAATGATTTTTCCAAACGGAAACAGACCAGGCTCCGTATAGTATATTCCCTGGCTGGAAACTGATGACAATTTTGCATGCTCTCCTTTCTAACGTTCACTTAATTATTAATTATAATATTACAAACTTATTGTTCTCTTGCACCTTTTCTCCAATACTTTACTCTACCATATACATATACATATATAACATACGCCCAATACACAAATATCCAACTTTTGCTGCTTTTTCACACTGCCAAACTAAACTTTAATATTATCGGCTTTTTCCATCGCTCAACTGTACATTTTGACAATACAATCAATCGAAAACAATCACACATACATCACAATCGAACGCTTTCTGTACAAATTGCAACACATACGTTATATTTGGCACCTGGCACCGAATCACGACCCACGCGACCCACTCCATCCTGCCCAGATCGGGGTGTGGAAGTCATGGGAGACGCAGAAGCTCGATATACGCGACATTGCTTGGCCAGGTAACTCACACGCTCCGCCGCAAGGTGTACCGGAGAAATTCCATTTAAAGATCACATTCCTTGAGGAGGCACCCTATATCAATCTGTCACCCGCCGATCCAGTGAGTGGCAAATGCTTAATGGACCGCGGTGTGCTGTGCCGTGTGGCAGCTGACCACGAGATGGCCGCTGATATTGACGTTGGTCAGGCACACCGCAACGAGTCCTTTTATCAATGCTGCAGCGGCTTTTGCATTGATCTGCTCGAGAAGTTTGCCGAAGAGCTCGGCTTCACCTACGAGTTGGTACGGGTTGAAGATGGTAAATGGGGTACACTTGAGAATGGTAAATGGAATGGCTTGATTGCCGACTTGGTTAACCGCAAGACGGACATGGTCCTCACATCTCTCATGATCAACACCGAGCGCGAGGCGGTTGTCGATTTCAGCGAGCCTTTCATGGAGACGGGCATAGCCATTGTTGTGGCTAAGCGCACTGGGATTATATCGCCCACGGCCTTTCTGGAGCCCTTCGATACGGCCTCCTGGATGCTGGTAAGTGACAATGCTCAATGCTCAATACCCAAGACGGTAAGTCACAAGTTACGTACGCTTTCTCTTTCTTGCTATTGCCACCTATCTACCGCAATGCCTCAACCCGCTGTCCATCCCATCGCGGCCATCCCAATAATTGAAATCTCCAGGTGGGTATTGTCGCCATACAAGCGGCCACCTTTATGATCTTCCTCTTCGAGTGGCTGTCGCCCAGCGGCTACGACATGAAGCTCTATCTGCAGAATACGAACGTCACCCCCTATCGCTTTTCCCTCTTCCGCACCTATTGGCTTGTCTGGGCAGTTCTCTTTCAAGCAGCGGTCCACGTCGACTCACCACGCGGCTTCACATCGCGCTTCATGACCAACGTGTGGGCTCTCTTCGCCGTCGTCTTCCTGGCCATATACACTGCCAACCTGGCTGCGTTCATGATAACAAGGTTTGCCACCCCTAGCCCCACTTAACCCACTCACTTATGACAATCTGCTCTACTCTGCACATCCATTTTAACAGGGAGGAGTTCCACGAGTTCAGCGGCCTCAACGACAGCCGCTTGGTGCATCCGTTCTCGCACAAGCCCTCGTTCAAATTCGGCACTATTCCGTACAGTCACACGGACTCCACCATACACAAGTATTTCAAGGAAATGCACTACTACATGAAGCAGTAAGTATCCAGATCCTTAATATCCTTCATACGGTACAAGTCCGTTGGGGGTGAATCTCGACCTGTTCAACTTGGGCTTTGAAATCAGATTTATGAGATTTATGTAGAAAAGTGAAAATGCCAGATTCAGATCGAAAAGAAGGCATTACTCTTATTGCCCTCGATCCTGCCTGATCTCCTGATCAACCACATTCTTGCAGATATAATAAGACGAGCGTTGCCGATGGCGTTGCCGCCGTGCTGAATGGCAACCTCGACTCCTTTATCTATGACGGCACCGTGCTGGACTATTTGGTTGCACAGGATGAGGACTGCCGTTTAATGACCGTCGGCAGCTGGTATGCGATGACTGGTAGGTGGATCCTGCTATTGCGGCTACTTTACAGCTATTTCGCATCCGTTTGTTATTTGTTCTGTTGTTGTCCTGTTGTTGTTCCTAGGCTATGGCCTGGCTTTCAGCCGCAACTCCAAGTATGTACAGATGTTCAACAAGCGCCTGCTTGAGTTTCGTGCCAATGGGGATTTAGAGAGACTACGACGTTATTGGATGACCGGGACCTGTCGGCCGGGAAAGCAGGAGCACAAATCATCGGATCCGCTAGCACTGGAACAGTTCTTATCCGCCTTCCTGCTGTTAATGGCCGGCATCCTGCTGGCCGCACTACTGTTGCTGCTGGAACACGTCTACTTCAAGTACATACGTAAGCGCCTGGCCAAAAAGGATGGTGGCCACTGCTGTGCACTCATTTCGCTATCCATGGGCAAGTCGCTGACCTTTCGTGGCGCCGTCTACGAAGCAACCGAAATTCTAAAGAAACATCGCTGCAACGATCCCATTTGCGATACTCATCTGTGGAAGGTCAAGCACGAGCTGGACATGTCACGGCTGCGGGTGCGTCAATTGGAGAAGGTCATGGATAAGCATGGCATCAAGGCGCCGCAGCTGAGGTGAGATCCTCTAACTGATTCAGTATAATCAATTTGTTTAATTTGAGTTTGTTTCTTTAGGCTGGCCTCATCTTCGGATCTTTTAAATCATCACCATCTCAAGGAGCGTCCACCACTGCTTGGAAATCTCAGTTTGGCTGCCAGTGCTCAAGATCTATACAGGTGGTAAGTTTTCTACTACTTTGTGCGTCCCGCATGCTTCCACACCCCTTTGCACCCCTCTCCCACCTGTAGTTCAGCACCCGAACGTATTATATTTTGTTTGCAAGGATATTCGAGTATGCATGCTCTTATTATACCCAAGTCGCAGTCACCATCTCAGCTGTAACTCAATTAGGCAATTGATTAGGATAACTGAGGATAACTGTGTCATGTTGTGTTTCACTCCCTGCCACAACGATGCTGACTAGGATTGTCCCACATAACGACAGCTACAGCTACTGGTGCTGCTGGTCTAATAAAAATATATGGAAACTAGTTTATTAAATCACCTTAGCTCTGGGTTCCCTGATTTTGTCGACGACTGCACGACAAGCTGCCGCCCCCAAACTCCCCCATACCGTGCAATGCCAGCCATGTCCCAAAGGCAACATTTTCCGACACTTCCTGTTGTCATTCATTGAGGTTTGTTCTCCTGCGTTTCACGCTACGTATACGTAATACGTGCCAAGGTGGGGGCTTGGGCAATTTGCTGCTGGGGCGGTGAGGAGAGATAAGAGCATACACATACGTCCATTTGCATATCATTAGGCTTATGCTGATGCCATACAGATTAACGCCCCACCGCCCCACCGCCCCTCCACCACGCCAACGAGAAGCAAACTGAGTATTGGGCTACAAATCAAATATGGGAGCATCGTTCGGCTGGCAGCTGGCGATTAGCAAATGAAATCGAATTAAGTTTCCCCCTCGGTTGATTGACCAGAAACTAACGCGATTAGTTCATGCATACATACATACAAATGTAAGTGCACATGTATCATAGATACATACATACATGTAGAGACGTATTGTATTTAGCAGATGACACTGCTCTCAAAAGAGATTTGCATTCGCTTAAAACTAAACGTTAGTCCTGTAATCCTTTAATCGAATCCAAGCGAAATGCGAGTATCGAGATATTTGTTTTGTTGAACTAACATATTGTATATACACGCATTCAATAGGGATTAATTTTAGATTTTTGTGCTGTCCTTCGATTAAAGCGAATCCTTCAACTAGCTCAGCTGAGCCCTTGCACACATCCCTCGTTGCCAGATGCTGACAATGCATAATGATAACCGTGTATCAAGTTAACCGCACGGAACACCTCCAGCAAATGAATCCTTATCGGTGGGAGAATTTACGAGCAGCTGGCTCAGGGGTCAATGTTCAATATGCTCAATTACAAGTACATGACCTGGCCACACACAGATTAGACGAATCGCTGGCATTTCATTTTATATGTTTTCAGGTGTTCGGGGGCGTGGAATGCAAATACGTCGCCCAAAAGCTCGAGAAACTTTCACTGTCTCTTTCCATTTGTGTTTTGTTTTTTTTTTTGTTGTTGTTTTTTGTTTTTATTTTGTTGTTGGCACTTAGTGCTCGGTGCTCGGTGCTCGGTGCTCGGTGTTTGGTGTTTTTTTGTTTAACAAATTGTGCAAATTAAGCGCATGAATAAAACCACGAGAAAGTTTGAGATACAGGCAAAATATGCAAAGCAAAATATGAATGTATTTGCATACGTACACACATCACCCAGCTGTATTTATATTCATCCCACGCGAAACAATAAAACCACTTTAAAACTTTGGCCACGCCAACAAATGGGCGGTGGCAGGGTTGCCAGGGGTGCCAGGGTTGCCACGGCCGCTGCAAATGCGTAAAAAGATGTAGGCGTCAAATTTCTCTTTCGCCCATCAATTTTTCGCCTGAATACCCTGCTCACATATACACATACATTGAAGGGGTATATTAAACAACGGCAAATCTTTTTCCAATACATTAAATGTAATTGAATTAATTTTTATTTTTACTAACTAGTTTTAATAGTTGTTGTTATTATTTTTGTTTTGTTTTATTTGTTGTTGCTCAAATGCAAATTGTTAAACTAAAACAAGATTGTTAATGAAAACTTGGGAAAACTTGTGAATATACAATACTTTAGGATATGTCAGCGCCGATGAGAAAGATGATCCTTAAATTAAAATATGATAAGAGTATTCTTGCTTGTTCTGTGCTCATTCTGTATTTTGTATTTTGTGTTTTGTGTTTTATTTTTGTATTTTCGTTTTCCTTTCCGGTTTCCATTTCTTTTTGTCTTGTCTTGGTTGTTGAATTTTTATTTCATGTTCCTTTTTTTTTTTGTATATTTTTTGCCCTCGTTTTTTGTGTTGCAGAAGGGTTCCCTCATTTGTAGCAACATGTGTCCTGGTTAACAAAGGTCGAGCCTTATTCAAAAAGTTAAAGCACGTCTTGTGTTTGCATAGCCTCCAGGCATCAGGATACGGCCAAAGCCATACGGCTGTATGGCTATACGGCTATACGGCTATACGGCTATACGGCTATACGGCCATACGGCCATACGGCACGGCGTTAACCATTAAGAGCATTTTCCGTAACATAACCAGATGCCATCAATTGTGGTGGCATACATACATACATACATACATACATACATACATACATCTGCTGAAAAATCGCATTCAATATTAGTTTGTTCTCTCACCCTGGATGAATCCTTTGCGGAATTCAATAATATTGTGGCATTTATTTTTGGTAGAGCTCCTATTCTCTTATTGTGCGTTTGTATGTCCATGTATGTATGTACATGTATGTATAGCTACAGGACATGCTTTTCAATACGAGCATGTAAATATACGCCAATATGTATATGTATGTATATGTCCTTAGTTAAAGCAATACGTTCCATTCCGTTTTTTCGACGCTTTTCACTTTCGTTTTTTCACACTAATTTATTGGCATGCTTGATTAATTGATTGATTGATTGATGGATGATTTCATGTTATATTTGTCAAATATTAATACATAGTATATGAATATACATTCTGTACATACACGCATATGTATCAGAGATCTGCAGGGAGTGCCTCAGCTTGTGAATCCGTTCAAATGTTCATGAATCAATTCTGAGTATTGTGAATACCATTCGTACTTATGCTGCACGTCTCTCCTAGGTTCATAGAACTCAAAAATCTTGCGATCCAGCTAGAAGAGCTAAGCTCGTGACTTCTTTTACATATGTACATACACTTGCACATTTGCCCACTTGAATGTATTTGTTTTTTTGTACGAATATGTATGTTATTGTATTTGTTGTGAATGACACGATGCATGATAATTATATGTACACGTACATACATGTACATACACTGCGTTCTATATGTATATACTGTATCCATTGTATCAATCCGACTAACTTGCCCGAGTCTCTCGCTTCTTCCCGGAAGGTCCTACAAAACGGAGATTGCCGAAATGGAAACGGTGCTCTGAAGCGATTGGAATCAGATTGAATCAGACTGCTGGCATTATCCATGTCATCTGTCCTAAAACTGAACACTTAAGTCCTCCAATAGTCGAAACGCAATCCTGCAGCAAGCGGAACAAAGCCAAAAGCAACCTTCAAATGCATTTCAACTGAAAAACGCTCATTTTCATTTTATTTATTGAACAAGCAACGGCAGCAACAACAACAAAAAAGTTTAATTATTTTTTTAAATTAAGATAACGATTACAACTTAAATGTACGAAGATGTCGTCGAACTATGCGATCTGCATATTGCAAATTTACACCAAACAAAGCAAAAGAAAACAAAAACAAATAACAAAAACACAAAAAACACACACACACACACACACAGAAAAATTAAGGACAAAATTCTATAAATTTTCATATATATACAAGTATATAGGTGTATAATTAATCAAAATAATGCCCCATGGCAATTAAAAAGATGTTTCAAATAAATGTAAACTGAAAGCTTTTCAAAAGTTAAAAAACAATTTAAAGAAAAACGTAAAACATACATACTATATTGTATTTAATAAAATAAACAATTTAAACAAAAAGCCCAAAGCGCCTCATGCAAATTAACATACACAATTAAATACGAGTTTAGTATTTAAATTAATTCAACACTCGAAAACTTAACGAAAATGTCATCGTCGGCACACCGAAGATCCTATACCCTTGCAGTCTCAGTATTGATGGATTGATTCGAATCTAATCAAGTTCCCAATCCATTTTTTAATGCCAACTATTATCATACATACATACATACATACATATATACATATACACTATAGGAAGTATATGGAAGACAATCTGTACTCGAGTTTGGACAGATTCCATTAACTGTTAATTGTTTTCATATATATTAAACCGATCTAACCAGCTCTGACATACCATATGTATATATTGTAGCATTCCCATGACAGGATTCCTTAAAAATCGAATAAATCTGATCTGATCGAGAAAATATAAGTAGTTATATACATCAAATAGATCTGCAAGGGTATAAAAAAATTTGAAATCGAAGCCAAATACGTATGGTACATACTAGGTGTATGTATGTACTCGTATGTGCATTGGAAAAGCCAAAAAGATTGTTATTGTGCAATTAAGTTTTAATTGTTGTTAACGGAATACACAAATTGAATCAAGCAAAGGGAATTAATTATGTTTTGCTTCGCATTGAATTGATTTTTAAGATTTTATTCCTTTGCCACATTTTATCGAGCCTGTGACAAAATGAAGCACTTAAAATAAGTATTTGTATTTGTATTTGTATTTGTATTTGTATTTGTATTTGTATTGTAGCATAATTAATGTTTTTCAAACATCAAGCATAATTTACATTGGGTATGATAACAATTCGAATTGAAAATGATATTTATGTATGTATATACACAGCCAACAGGGGGATGCGAGTGCTCGATCTGAAAATTAAATTAAATTAATTAAACATACTAAAGCAAAACTGGAATGCTTCGGGCTAATTTATTAAAAATAAGAGAGATATAAAGAGAGAGATAGAGAGAGAGGGAGAGAGAGAGAGAGAAAATTAAAAATTACGAGCATTGCTAAAGATATACACATTAATATATTTATACATATGTATGTATTTACTTAATTATTATGATTATTATATAAATGTTATTGCATATACACGTACATACATACACACATACATACATATATGTATGTATATGTATGTACATCCATTTATTGATATACACACATGCATCCATATTTATATATACACGTATATACAACATCAATTTTTTTTCTGATTTTTATAAACAAGTGCTTACAAACAAACAAACAAACAAAACAAAACGGAAAAGAAAACAAAACGATAACGAAAAAGAAAACAAAACAAAAAGAAAGCAAAACAAGAGGAGAAACAATTTAAATAATTTTACAATTTACAATTTATTGCAGATGCATTTATTTCCCTTATACATATACACTTACGAACTTTATCCTTTTCATCCATCTTGTTTCGCAAAATATACATACCCAATATATACCGTATTATGTACATACCTATGTACGTATGTATGGTACATATGTATGTATAGCATCACTTAAAACACAATTATCGGAGATGACAAGGCTCATCATTCATTTCTTTCATTTCGCATTTCCGGCTGTAGAAGCCAACACTTGTTGGGCCAAGTTAATAAATGCTATTTTGACACAACAACAATAACAACAGCAAGAGCAACAACAATAGCAACAAATTAAAAAAAACAATCAAAGAATTAACATAATTTATTATGATCGGAATACCGAATATTCTGCACACTTGCAAATCTTCTCCCCAGTTGTAAGCTCAATCAATCCAACTCCATCCGATATTCGAAACATTAAATTTAATTATATTAACTTAACTATTATACAAAAGACAACAGATAAAATAATTAAATTAAATTAAACTAAACTTAGTGCTTTGGTCCAAGTGTTAATTTTTATGATAGAGTACTCTTCACGTTATGCAAATTCGTGGCTCCAGATGCAGTTGGACAGACTGGTTACCAGACTCATTACCAGATCACCTCTCCGTATATACATATGCATATACTCTGACTGGTATATATACCAGTATATATATATTTAATCTTAGTATTTTTGAGCGGTATATGGAAATGAGAAATTGTCTCTTTTTGGTTTTATTTTTCTTTGCGAGAGTGCATAAACAATTAACTTGTATCCTGTAACTAAATCTAAAGGATTAATAGTTTATTGTTGATAATTCCCTGAATCCAATACAGGAATCGTTAATATGTGAGAAATTATTTATAATTATATATTATATAATTATTACTCTGATGTTGAGTTTCAATTTTATTAAAGCCAAGTCGATCGTTTCTCTGTGCCCTTTTTATTATATTGGCTTATTCTTTTGGATACAGGACTTGTACAGGATATGACAACTACAGCCATTAAATAACTCTTATTATTAACTATTCTTTGATTACTTTCATAATACACACGACACATGCACAACACGAAATGCGACATTATTAAAGAGATAAATACAAAAAATACTTAGAAACATAAACATAAAAAAAGCTAAATAAGGAAAACTTGCTTAAACTTAAAACTATAACTTAAATTAATACTAAAACTAACACAAAACGAAAAACGAAAAACAAAATAAAACTAAAACTAAAAAGAAAATCAAAAACAAAAAAATTAACATTTTAAATTAAATGAAATGAAAGCTAAAATTTAATTATTAAATGTTTGTGTTGCTATTCATTTGTGTGTGTCTTCTAAATGTTTAGAGTGTCGCGGGGAAAATACTTATCTTATTAAAGAGGCAGGAGGTGGAGAAGGATGTGGAAGGAGTTTAAGTCACGTATTAACTAAACTAATTAAAGGACATCTACTAAGTATTTCACAATTACCTACTATTCAACTCAGAGTGCCAAACGAAATGCAATCCACATATACACATACCAAATTGTATATTGTATATGTATGTGTGTATGTGTACATATGTGTGTCACTAATTGATGGACTGACTGATTGACTGACTGACTGATCGAACGATGGACTAACATATTTGATTGGCTGGCATTTCTTTAATGCAATCATGGCATTGGAAATGGAAGTGCGCACATACGTATGTATGTACATACAGGTGTAAGCATATGCATATGTACACATACACACATACATATACAAATTATTATATCGTATTACGTGTCATGGGATTGTCGATCCATATTATATTGAATGTATTGTATATGGTATTTATTGAATGTAATCGCTTTAAGCTTGTTACGTTTCAAATAAAATTAAAAAATTAAATTAAATTAAATAGCGCCACAAGCGAAAATTAACAAAATAAATAATACAAGAAGTTAAAAACCAAAAACAAAAAATAAAAATAAAAAAATTTTAAAACCGCAAACAATGTTAACAGTAAAAACAAAATGCATTAAATTTTATTTGCAAAGAGTGATTTTTTGTAGTAAGAAATATTTTATACAAAATTAAGTACAGAAACAAATAAAAAGACATAAAAAAATATTAAAATAACACTAGAAAACAAAAAGAAAACAAAAACAAAAACAACAAAAAATAGCGAAATGTTAATTATTACGTATATATTTTTTAAGACAAATTGTTCACATTTAAAAACGTAAAAAACGTAACGTAAGAAGAACACAAGGAAGGCGAAAGGCAGAAGGCGGAAGGCAAAAGCAAAGGCAGGGCAGGGCAGGGCAGGCGAACAAGGCAAGAAAACACAATTTAGAATTAAAAACAGAAAACTTTACGGACAAATTAAAACAAGTAAAACAAGTTAACATTACATTGTATAAGTAGTTAGTAATTTAACACTAAACCCAAAAGAAATCGAAACGTAAGCTAAGTCATGAAGAAAAGAAAAAGAAAAACGTAACACAAATGTTTTATGTACTTATATGTATACAACATGTTGTTTTTTTTTTATTATTATTATCATTATTATTATATTATTATATAATTAATGTTATTAAGTTCAGAGTACGTAAATATTATATGATCACAAATGTGCAAACAAAAAATACTCATAGCATACTTACAGGCGACAACAAAAACAACAAAAACCAGAAATGTGCACCACACCGGCACACACATGCATATATACATACACGTATGTTTGTATGCACATACATATGTATGTACAATACATGCAAATATGCATAAATAAGCAAAAAGCAAAATCGAACGATGGAATTTCGATGAATGTTTCATAAAATATACAAGATTAATAAAATAAAAACTAAACTATATGGTATAAAAACAAAAAGTAAACGGTATATGAGTACATACTACATACATACATACATACATGTATAAAATGAGGATGGAAAAGTACATTTTTTACCATGTAATTCGACTCATGGAAGTTAATAAAATTGAATTTTTTAAATATATATGTGTATGTCCTTTACGTATGTATGTATATGTATATGTATATTGTAAGTATGTATGTACATACTTTATACACATACCATGCAATATGTGTATGTGCAATATAATATACATATAGTGTATGCTTATGTCAAAGTATGCACAGGTAAAGTATGTATGTATGCACACATGCATATAGTATGTGCATAGGCATGTACATACATATAATATTCCTTTTAACTAATGCACGTGACAAGATGATATAAATAAAATATTCATAATAATAATAATAATAATAATAATAATACTGATAATGAAGAAATATTTATCGTTGGCTTGGTATAAACAACCGGAAACGAGAAATATTTGACTTTAGTAAAAGTAAAACAATTTTTTAACCAAACGATAAGAACAAAAGAGTACGGTAAATTAAGTAATATTGGCAAAACAAAACAACAAAATATAAAATGAAAATAAAGCAAAAACCATAACACAAAAACCGAATCAATATTATCGAATATGCATTGATGTGGTAGTTACAACAAGGTCAAAATGAAGAGACATACACACACGTACATTATGAATATAAACAAACTTGCAATAAATGTGTATACAAAAGCAGAAATTATTCAATTTGTATTTCTTCTTTTTTTTTTTTTTTTTTGGTATGTAATGGGTAGAATTTTTGAAATGTTTTTGTTTTCTTTTACAATTAGGAGAATTTCAAGTACCTAAATATTGGAATAAACTACAAATTCATAATAGGGGGAATTTTTCAACTATGGCATTGAGCTTTTGTAAGCAGTACGCAAACAGATGACTACAGTCGTGTTGGAGAACACGATATACAACACCAATTTTTTAACACTGTTTGCACCAGGTACTCCACATTTTACCTCTTTGATTAGTTCCAGTTACTTATTGTGAAACCACTGATTAATTAATATATCTTTATGCTTTAGCATTGACATAAAATTTTATTATAGACCTAATAAGTACTTATCCTCACAGAACATTGGAAATTTAAAGACCCATAGCACGCAGATTATTGTCATGCGCAATAAAGCAGTGCTGTAAAATACATAGGGACATGACATATCCAACACTCTTTTTATGCAGGTCCATCCACGCTGCCCATCGCTCGTCCATTTTGTCAACGCTCCCAACGGCATCCAGAACGTAAGTCAGCAGAATAAATTCATTTTCCACTTAAATAAATATTTTAAGCAGTAAAAATGTTATTTTTATTGCAACAATAAATCCAATTAAGATTGTAACTTTAAAATAATCAAAATTATTGCTAAATTATGTTTGGCCATGGCAAGTAATTTTGTTGTGTGCACGTGTCTTTGGCGAAAGACTTAAACTGAATTTAGGTTATGTTCGCTTAAATGGAAATAAACCTTTTTAATTTATGATTTTTATTAATACATATTATTAATTAAATTTAAATTGTTTTAGGTTTCGTAACTCTTTCACGTTAAAATGTCGGGAGGCTTAGATATTCTGTCCCTCAAAGAGGATGACATTACTAAAATGTTGGTCGCCACAACCCATTTGGGCGCTGAAAACGTCAACTTCCAGATGGAACAATACGTCTTCAAGCGCCGTGCCGATGGCGTAAACATCATCAATTTGGGCAAAACCTGGGAGAAGCTGGTATTGGCTGCACGCGCAATTGTGGCCATTGAGAACGCATCTGATGTAAGTCATAAATTTAACCCTTTTTACATTAACTTTAAATACTGTTGTGGTCGCATTGTCGTTTATGATGATTTCTTATAATCTTTCGGGTATGAAATGCAATGATTTCAACTTCTATACTGACACGTCTAATCGCCACACAGTCTATGTGCACAGTCCAGTAGTGGGATATGCATGGCAACTTGTAACATTCTTAATTGAATTTTTTTTTTTTTAATTTATTTAGGTGTTCGTCATCTCTTCGCGTCCGATTGGGCAGCGTGCCGTGTTGAAGTTTGCCAAATACACAGACACCACACCCATTGCTGGTCGCTTTACACCCGGTGCATTCACCAATCAGATCCAGCCTGCTTTCCGCGAGCCGCGTCTGTTGGTTGTCACCGATCCCAATACCGACCATCAGCCAATAATGGAGGCATCGTATGTGAACATTCCGGTGATTGCCTTCACCAACACGGATTCCCCATTGCGTTATATTGATATTGCCATTCCGTGCAATAACAAGTCGCCGCACTCCATCGGTCTGATGTGGTGGCTGTTGGCACGCGAGGTGTTGCGTCTGCGTGGTACTATCTCACGCACCACCGACTGGCCCGTGGTGGTTGATTTGTTCTTCTATCGCGATCCCGAGGAAGCTGAGAAGGAGGAGGCTGCTGCTGCTAAGGAACTGCAGCCAGCACCCAAAATCGAAGAAGCTGTCGATCATCCCGTCGAGGAAACAACCAACTGGGCTGACGAGGTCGCTGCCGAGACTGTTGGTGGTGTTGAGGACTGGAATGAAGATACCGTCAAGACCTCTTGGGGCAGCGATGGTCAATTCTAATATCCATAAACTCAGACCACAAAGCGCTTAAGCATAAATAAATGCGACTTTTTTCAAAATATTTTCACGCTTTTTTACTTCTCACATCATTTACACTAGGGGAGTAAGCGAGACAACGCTGTTGCACGGGTATGAGCAGTGCAGCAAAACGCAGTCATAGAGATTTATCATGAAAAATAAGGAGAGGAAGTATTCACAGCATATTACGTTAGAGAGTGCAGACGTATTGTAATATAGACCAAATTAGTTGATTTCAAATTTGTTTAAAATGTATTATATTTTGGATGCCCACGCAGAATACAAAATATAACATGATAGAAGGTGGATATGAAGGGATTTCAATATTGAATAATTGCAGAGGGATATATCCGAAAGAAACGAACAATTAGTTTACAATATAATATTTTTATTTTTTGTCTTTATACAAATAGAAAACAGTTAATGATTGCTTAGTGGTAAACGTAAATGTTGAAAACCATTCTTACAGACGGTTGATTTTATGCGTATATGTATATATAATTATATGTAAAAAGTAGGTATTTTTAATTTAAAGAGAAAATATCAAACGAAAATAATGTTAGACACATGTTATAATGTATGATTGTTCATCTGTACTATTAAGATGCCCCGCACCGTAACCCCGATTATTTAGTGAAAAATTACAAAAAACAAAAAAAAAAACGACGTAGCTAAAATTGGTATTTTCATCGATTGGCTTCTTAATTTTTAATAACTTACATTTACAAAAATATTGACATGACTTTCGATTTACATTTACAGGTATAGATTCAATAAAAGTATACATGAATTGCGATTTTTAATAGAAAAAAAAATAATAATAATAAAACATATAGTGCGACCTAATGTACCCTAGAAAGATTCCACACATTTAGAAACATTGCAATTATGTATTTCAGTGTATATGTATATGTAGATTGACTGATCTGCAATTGTCGAATTGAATGCAAAGATAAAATAGCTACGTATATTTAAATAAGATTTTTAATTAAAAATATGTATGTATGTATATCATGTATATGGATGTGTTATTGTTTAAACTATTTAGGGTAGTTATTTAAATGGATTTGGACGAGCTTTAAACCCGGTCATCTTCCTTATTTCCTTTATTTCCTCCAGCTCTCGTCGTATGCGCTCCTCGTCTTGCTACAAGAAAAATGAAATACAATACAATTCAAAATTAGGTAATCATCATAACATTTCCAATCAATTAAAGATTTTAAATTAAATAAATAAAATATGAAACTTTTGCTTATTTGTAGGAGAATCTCAGTTTACTTTCATTGAATCAAATGGAAACGACAGAGACCAACTGCCAAATGCACAAAGATTAAGAATGATTTGTCATAGATGTATGTATACTACATACTATGTATATACTTGTTTATAATCAATATGACTGCAATATACTCGTACATATAACATTATGGTACGATATTTAATTGCGCTAGCTTTCATTCCTTTTTTGATTCGGCAGTTGATGCTTAAATGTTATTGTATATCGGGCTCAAGATATATTTGCCTTAGTCCGGTATAGATTGGGTGCTTCTCGATCGTAAGCTTTGGACCCATTGATAAATGCATACATACATACATACTATACATGTGTATGTGCTAGGGTAATATTGGTTGGTTGGCACAGTGTTTAACAAAATAAGGGTAATATTAAATGATTTAGTTATTCAACGTTGTTGCTGACACAGCGGGTCAACCATATGGGCAGCAGCTTAGTCATGCATTGCCAATCGGAATCAGACTTGAATTTTCATTTGAATTTTACACTAAGCTACATAACATAGTATTTGTCACCATACACTATTTGCACATGATTTGAACTAACACTGCCATGAACTGTGACATAATCAAATATTGTTGTTGCGGTTCTGGCTACACCAAAGTAACAACATTGTTGCTTATTTGTGCTCCGATTATTAGGAAAAAATAGGAACAAAAATAACTCGGACGTAAAGCGGGTTATCAAATTTATTAATATAATAGGGGTTAACGTCTTAATCCTATAGCCCACACATAATGACAGAAATGCATTTCAATAAAAAAAAAAGAAATATGGTTTTACTCTATTGCAACACGATCCTATGAAAGTTGTGGCTTTAACCAAATGCTATAGCTAAATTATGAATCAGCATATATATATATGTATGTATGTATTTATATATACATAAGTATATAAGAATTAATTAACTTTTAACTAGTTGAATAAACATACTAGAGTGTATGTACATAGCAGATGTGTTGGGCGAATGTGAATCTGAAAAGAACGCTTGGTAACATTGCATAAAGATAAGCAAGCAAGCTTTATATCTACTCTCCAATTGTACATACAATGTACACGAGTATGTATACAAATGTATGTGCATATACATATGTAAATAGCAAGTGTGTGGCCAGCTGGCAATTCCGCAATTCCTTGAGCGTCAGAGCCAACGCCAATAACGAGAAAAGAAGAGAAGAGAAGAAAAGAAAAAGAAAACAGCGTTAATCAGCAACAGAAGCAGCAGCAGCTGATAAGATTAGCATAAGGCTGTAGACTAAATATGGAATTCTTTTGAGCTCGAAGCGATGAACAAGTGTCCAAGGGCAGAAGAAGAACCGATTAATCGATTAGCACGAAGAGATAAGATGCACATACACATATACATACTATTTAGTAATAATTGTAATATTTGTACCAGAGATCTTAGTCAGCATACGGAGGATCAATCCCATCAGCATGTACAGTGTTAACGCTCAGCAATTATTTGATGCTGTTGCTGTTGGTGTGACTGTTGCAGGCGTCGCATTGACCGCTGATTGAGTCCCCGTCGTTACAGAGTTTATTGAATCATCTTGGACGGAGACGCTGTTGTCCCCATAGAAGCGCGGCTCATCGTGGGCCTCAACAGACGGCGAGGCTGTATCCTCGTCTGTGTCATCATCGTTAGAGCTATCCCCACCGCTAGCATTTAACTTGCTACCACTTCGTTCAGAAGCATCCGCATCGCCACTGGCGGGCGTATGCCTCAATCGCTCATAGCAGGCGTCACAGACGCGCTGCGCCTTGGCACTTTGCTGTGGCAAAAGGAACTTCTTGGATGAGCAGCCGGCGCATACAACAGCGCCACAGTTGCGACAATGATGACGGCGCTGCAGCAAAGTAAATTGCGTCTTCTTACAGTGCATGCAATTGCTAGCCTCGGCATCCGGTACCCAAACAGCCGCATGATTCTCTACTGGTTTCTTGCCGCTCTTCCGTAACAAATCCTCAACGCACTTATTGATATGCGCCATCCATTCCTGTTTCTCGGTATTGGTGGCGGCGTACACCACAAATGACTTTGTTGTGGTGCGTATATACCACCCGTTCCGATACTGCGAATTATCTGCTATAGACTCTAGCGATACCTCCTCAAGTGGCATAATATGTTGCTTATTATATTTCTTTTTACCAATGACAATATTTCCATAAACAAGTATGTCATTGAACAGAAAGAATTGGCGCGATTTTGGACGCTTACGGCACATCTTTGTCAGCACACCCTCGCCGACAAGTACACGTCCGGGCACCGCCAACGGTAAGCCGGAGCTACCAAAACAATTTTCCACGGAGGCAATGCGCCTTGTATTCAGCTCAGAGTTGACAAGACGATCAACCATTTTGATTTAATAGGTTTTGCGGCTGCGGCTGCGACTACGATTGCGATGTTGTTGTGGTTGATGCAGCGAAAGTTGCGCTTAGTTGCCAAGAGCGTTGTTGTTTACAGTTTACAAATTTTCTATAAAAGCTTCACACACGCCTTTGACGAGACAGAGATATGTACACACAAATGAATTGGGAAGAGAGAAACTGTTGCTGCTCGCTTCAACTAACCGTAGCGTACTTCAACTGTGACGACGACGGTTATTGTTGTTGTCGCTGCTCCCAGTGCTTGCCGTTGGTGTCGGTGCTGCAAACGTCGGACTCTACGTGTATGTGTATGTGTATGCGTATGTGTGTGTACGCGTTTCTGTGCATGTGTGTGTGCGTACGTGTATATGTGCAAGTGTGTCTGTGTTTGGGACGCAGCAGCTGCTGTAAATCCTTTTGCTTATAGCAATTAAAGTTTATGCTCGAATTTTTAGTACCGAAATTTGTTCGATCTACAACAAGAATTACGCGTTGTGCCCTTTATGCAATGCACAATATAACTGTTTTCTACGCCGTCCATTTACCGAAATGTCATGACTCACACCACACATACACATATAAACAAGTGTGCCAATACACATATATAGTTTGTACTAACTACATGTATGAATTTCGCTTTTCACTGTTCACTTTCAAAGCCTACTAGTGAATTAGGTTTAGTGCGACTTTAATTGTACAAACTTTCGTTGTAATTGAAATAATACGTTGAAAACCCTTCGCTTTAGTTTAAACAACTGCCGAATTGCAGCTGCTAACGCAAATTAGTTGCATTACCATGTTAGCGCAATTTTGAGACGAACTATCGTCATCGATATACGATTTCAGTTCCGCTTACGTGCAACTCTGAGCGCAATGTGACCTTCACTTGCCATAAATAAACTACTTAAATTTACCTGCTTTTTTTTCTCTGCCAAGCTATTTTGAACGTATGCATCATATTCCCTGCGTTCACGCACGCGCTCATCGGCACGTAATTTAAAAGGTTTCACATTATGAACGTTTTTTGCTTTTGCCTGCCGACAATCTTGTACCTGCATGAACTTAACACTGATTACATTCTCTCACTGTGTTTTTTACTCACTTACTTCTTCACTACGATTGCGGGCTTCTTTATATGCACGTGAATGTTTGAGTGTCTCTGGGGTTACGGGTATCGTCATCTTGTGAACAAGTCGAAATTCATCCAATCTTTTATGCAAAGCCTTAAAATTTGGCACCGGCCGACTATGAAATTGTCGAGCTTTGCGCTCTTCTTCCTCGCGTAATTGCAGTGCGACCGCCCTTTTGCCCTGGTAAACCTCCTTGTATTTATACGCTTTAGGAGTCGCTATGCCGGCATTTTCATCTTCAGCGATCCCATGTACATGTGGTAAAGGTGTCCAGTTCAGCCTAAGATTGCCTCCATGTAGTTTGCAATCTTCCTCTTTTATTTTCATATATACATTTGTCACTTCCAGTTCATGTGTTGGAACCATATTCTGCTCAGCAGACACAGCTGCACCGTCAATGTTCTCCTTATTTAATATTCTTGAAGCTGCAATAAATTGCAATCAAATGTCAAACTATGTATAAAGTTTTCAATAAGTTTGATGTGTTATTATATTTACCATAGGTATCGTCCCCTGCAGTACCCGCATTATAATATTGGAAGGGTTTTAATTCTTTGGCAATATATGACGATTCCAAGTGTTGGTTTGAATTCGAGGATGCCAAAGCGACGCTCTCACCTTGATTATTTTCATCATTTGCAGGCACATCTAGGGAATTAAATACACTCTGCGATTCAAGTGGCATACATATTTTAAAAGAATCGTCTGTGACAGCCGGCGAATATTCATCCATATGATCTGGATCACAGTTTTCATCAATTTCCAGCTTTGGCACAACTTGTGCAGCACATGGCACGTTTTTGTCAACATTTAAGAGATTTCCATTTTTATTCTTGCAATTTGTGTGCGAAATACAATTGTCTTTGTTGGAAAAAGCTGCTGCTAAAATAGAACATTTTTCATTTCTGTTATAGCTTTTAATTACAATTAACTGGTTAAAGAGCACAAAGTCATCGAATGCTTACCAAAGAAATTCTCGGAATGATTCAAATTATAATCCCCAACATTAATGTTATCCCAATCAAATTTATCATTATTGCAAGCATTCTCAATTCCCTCCATTTTTCTGCAGATATTTACAGCTTCTAAAATTTCAAACTCCCTACGTAGGGTTGTAAATATATCGCTTTCGATATTTTTTTTAAAATAATTTAAGACATATCGATATACGTATTATTTTGCAGTGAATTCATACTGCAATTCCAGTTCAATAAATTTTAAATGCGCTGGCAAAATTGGCATGATTAACTGGCAGCCAATTTGTTTTTTTTACAACTTTTAACAATTTATTTACTTTAACCTTGATTCACCCGCAGATCAAACAATACCAATGTTATATTGCATTGAAATTATTTTTTTTATTTTAACACTCACGAATATAGTAAATATATGTATATAAATTCCAATATATATATATATATATATAAATTTAATGTAAACTTTATTCTATTATTAAACATTAACTACTACCTATCAGTCTTTATTAGCAGAGATTTGCTTAAAATAAATACAATTTGTTATACTACAACAAGTTAGGATCTAAGATAATTTTCAACTGAATGTTATACGGATTTCGAATTTTTTTTTTTGTAATTTGTATGTACCTAAAAGCGCATACCACCAAATCCATTCGGACGCTTGGAATTCGTTGCATTATCAGATTCATTTTTATGGCGACGTTTAATTGGTGTCAATGAGCTACGGGCTATTATTTCGTCTTTATTAAAGGGAGCTTCCGGTTCTTTGCAAACAGCACTACTAAAGAGTTTCCGTCGTACTTTACGTGGTATCGATCCGGGAGGCTCTTGGCAGAAGTCATCGGTGAGGTGAGTAGACGGCAAGCGCTGTCGTATGTCTGGCGACGTAAATACCCGTTCGGGTTGTTCAATCCTCTCATAGATGACTAGGCGAATATAAAGGCCACTGTTCTTATGGTTCAGTGTACCGAAATAGTAGCCCAGCGTTAGCCTTACCTTACAGGGATGATCAAATGTGATGCCACCATCATCGTAATCGTGGCATGCCTCCAGTACACCGACAGATTCGACGTAATACAATGGTACTGTAGACGTTATACTACGGCGAGGAGTTACCAATTGACTATTTCCAGCATTTGCGTCCACATCGTCATCACTCTGTGCACGAGGACAGCAGACGGTGCTAGGACGATGCTCCTTTACAAAGTTGAGATGACGCTGTATCCTTTCGAAGCGAACCGCATATCGAGAGGCGAGGAAACGTTCATGCTCTGCATTACAAAAGCGCGCATGCTCAAAGCCCAAATGCTTAAAGCGTCCCCTAATCTGTGTGCGCATATAGCCAGACACGGATGCGGCGCCCTTAGCATTACGCGCGAACATCCTCAAAATACAATCATCTGTCAGATTCCTGCGTATTCCACCACTATCCACAGACTCGACAAAGTCCTGCACAACTTCCAATGGTGACACTATAAAAACAAAACATATTACTAAACACTTTAAAATATTTTGTTTGTACTGACTTGGTGGCCTAACATCCTCTTCACTCATTTTACTGAATTAATTTCGTTGCACTTGGACAAATAGCTGCTGAATATGTAAACAAGTTAATTAATAATCTGAAGTAAAATTTTAGCTGATTCTAGCTAACTTTTTAGCGTTCTGAGGGATTAACGCATCTGCGTATTTAGCTATGCGAGCAAAAAAACAAAGGCGTGAGCGTAATCTGTCTTCAATAATATCGCATGCAACTATTGTATATCGATTTGTTCTATTTTATTATATTATATCGATACATGTTGAAAACATTTACACACTTGTAAAATACCAACACCAAAAATTCACATTTGAAATTGTCTTTGTGTTTGTGTACAAATGTTACAGAGTTAAATTTGAGTTTTCAAAATAAATATTCCAATTTTTATGAAACAAACATTCTATACAATTCTTCAACGACATTTACAATTTCAATAGGTTCAAATATGGGTGCAAACAACAGCAAGCCGCAAACGGTGCAAATGGCCAATACGTCCCCATTTCAAATTAGCCGCGAAGTTTTAGAGCGAGTCGATAACGCCACAAAAGCTGAAAAAGACGAAGAAGTTTGTTCACTATGTGAGAATTGCAGCCGTTCAAAAGCAATAGCCGGACTTCAGACACCGCCCCCTTTATCCCAGGTCGAGCATCAACAACCGATGGTTCTAGCGTCATCTTGGGCAAAACGTTCGACGGAAATAGAAGAGTCCCAATTTGCCAAGACATTGGATCGGGTCCACAGCTTGTTTGGAAAGCCCGTTAAATGGTCCAAAGCCAATGAATGCTCCGCTGACGTAGAACTAATGGAACAGCAATTAATTACCTGTTACCGAGAGTATGGACATGAGCCCCTCAAATGTGCCGATTTGGCCCGGCACTATCACAATTTTATTTTTAATAAGCAACTTGCCGCATCCGCTGCCAAGTCCGCAAAAACCAATGGTTAGGATTTCAAGTTGGGAGATGGAATGTTTCTTATGATTAACATAGATCGCTTACATTAAAAGCTTTTTCTTTCATTATTTACGTAGCATTTTAAATATAACGGATAATATACATACATAAACAGCTAGCACTTGGGTAATTGACGTTAGCTTTAATCATTATCGGCCATATAATAGATCTGTATGTATGTGATTTATAAATTAGGATACCTATATGCATTTGCTTTCATTTTTTGTATATTAACTGAAATAATAATCCTGAAATAGGCGAAACGTAACAACGTAACAACACCAAATGCTATTTGGTACAATCGCGATTTTTCATTCACGTCATACACATACTCACACATATGCATTCGTACATTTAAAGCCTCTAGTAGTATTTATGTACCGAACCTATGGTGTAGGGCATTGAAAGCTTCGCAGAGCTTTTTATATCAGCAAAGCGACAGCGTCGAGCAGCTGGCACGAAAACATCAGAATTTAGTTTAGTTTATTATTTTTTGCAATATCACATTGGCCATGACGCTGTTTGCGTTCACGTGAATCCTATTTGATGTACATTCATATGTACATTGACCAGAGTAATAATAAGTTTTGATTAACCTTTTGCTGTGGTAATATGTACCTAAATATAAATGTAATTGCAAGTATGTACATATGTTTGGGGGCACAACATGTATGCATGTATGTACAATATGAAATGTCTCATAGATACATACATGTGCAGGTGTTTATAACGTACATTTTATATAAACGTGAATATACTTATATGTATGTACATTCATAAATTGCATATGCTCATAGGTACAACGTGAGTGTCCTATGTATTGCCAAACAATATTCAAAACAGTAACATACATATACATACCTACATATTTGTATATGTACTTGTGTATGTATTTAGTTAATTATGAAAGTGACTAGCACTTTTAGCAAGTACTCTGATCACATTGCGTGCAAATTACATAAAGACAGCCATATAATAACATATGTAGGTATGTACATTTTCATTTATGAAACAATTTACATGAGTACATGTAAAAAATGTTATCAATGATATTACGTACAATTTGTATAGAACTGCAATGGGCTACACAATGTACCATAGTATGGTACAATTAAACCGGATACGGAAAAGCTTTTCACGCTCGCCGTCACGCGAGTGCCGTGGCATTGACAATGACCGTGATCGTTGCAATTGCATGAGGTGAAATATTTTTGGCTCATTGAATGATGTTCAAAATAAGAAAATCATCCGCTGCTCTTTAGTATTTCTGCAGCCATTGTGTCATTTAGTTGATAATAGAGTTGACTCATATTTAACATTTGCATACATATTTAAAGCGTAACGGTCCGTTCATTAGAGAGAGAAGGAAAACAACTGCATTTAAATTGCGCTGTTTTCTGTTACGAATTTTTTAATTTCAACGACAAAAGCAAGTATAATCTAATATTCTCTTTAAATTCTGCTTAACGCATGCATCTCATTGAAATACACACGCATTTATTGACATCCATTTGGGTTTCCCGTATCTCTCTCGCGCGCGTTTTGTACGTAAATATGATGCACATATTATACTATAATCCACAAGTGATAGCCGAAATTAGCGGGGATTTCAAGTTTAGGAAATACAAAAAGGAAATACGAACGGAAAAAACAAATACAAACTCCAATTTTGGGTTTTCGGTTGTTGGCTATAAAGCATTTATTAGTGACTGAATGGCGCGTTGTTTTTTTTTATTTAGATACTATTTAAATTAAATTCATAAAATGGCTGGTCAAATTGTCAAATTACTGCAAGTGTCGCTGATCAACGGACAGCGCAGGCTCATGGATATGTCGAAAGCGCATCCCATGGCCAGAGGAGTCGCGACATATGCATTAATTTGGCCAATGGGTAGTCTTATTCAGCAGACATTGGAGGGACGCAATCTGAGTAAGTTTTCTTAACAAATTGCTTGTTTGGGGTGCACCTATGTATGTATCATCCTGTCGTCTCACCATAGAGACCTATGATTGGGCACGAGTCCTGCGCTTTACTATTTTTGGTAGCCTGTATGTGGCACCCACAGTTTACGGCTGGGTTCGTCTAACCAGCGCCATGTGGCCACAGACTAATCTGCGCATAGGCGTTGTCAAGGTAAGTACGGATCCTATATGTACACATGTGTATGTATATGTATATTAAAGGAGATTTCAGGCGTTGACCGAACAACTCTCCTACGGACCCTTCGCTTGTGTCAGCTTCTTTGTAGGCACGAGCCTATTAGAGATGAAAACATTTGCGCAGGCCATCGATGAGGCTAAGGAGAAGTCATTACCCACGTATAAGGTTCGTTTTCGAGCTCATAAGAGTCGTACTTGATTATGTTTCAATGCGTGAAATGAAATGAAATTTGCATCTCCGTAACAGGTGGGTCTTTGTTTCTGGCCTTTTGTGCAAACCCTTAACTACTCCCTGGTACCTGAACACAATCGGGTGGTGTTTGTCAGCATGTGCAGCCTGCTGTGGACAATATTCTTGGCGTACATGAAAACGCGTACAGTACAGGAACATCCGGCACAGGCGAACCACGTTATATAACACCCAAAATCTTGCGGTGCAGTGTAAATGGATGCGTATATGTATTTTAGTACAATTTTATTAGATTAATAAAAATGCATTTAAGGAGACACGCTTTTCAAGCTTCTATTGGTGGCGGCACACGTGCCACTATCAGCTGTCCAACCCAGAGCTGTGTGGTGAGTGGATGAGCGCCAGATTTTGCGCCCACCGTGTGCACAATCCAGTCGACATAGGCAGACACTTCAGTGAAGACACCCGGGAAAGGTGGTCGTGCACAGGGCTTTATACTCCACGAGACGATGCCAATTTGCGTGTCCAGCGATGAAAGAAGCAACAGTGGCCCACCCGAATCCCCGCTGCATTGTCCCTTGCCACCTTCGGAAACGCCTGCGCAGATCTGACTAGCGTGCAATTGCATCTGGTGACGCTGACTGCACTCCTTATCGGTAAACACCTGTAGCTGCACCTTCTGCAGTTTTTGCTGCACAACTCCGCCCGTCTGCAAGATCCAAATTATTTATGATAGATTCAAATACAGTAATTGATGAAAACGTACCGCGTTTAAGCCCCAGCCGGCTAATATTACCCTGCTATTCCCTGGAGTTGCCTCTAGCGGATTTGGTAAACGCACGGGCTTGACACTTTCACTTAGGATTACGGGCTCCGTTAGCTGCAGTAACGCAATATCATTTAAGTATTTATCCTGCGGTTGGTAGCCTGGATGCACATGTATAGCAGCCACCATGGCCAAGTGACTGGCATTGCGTCTAATGATATTGCTGCCATATTGTACATTTAGCTGCTGCGGCGTCATACCACGCACACAATGAGCCGCTGTCAACACCCAACCGGCATTTATCAGCGTTGCCCCACACGAATGTTGGCCACTTTTCGCTCGTCGCAATGATACCTATGGGAAAGTTATTGAGATTAGGAGCCCATTGTGTTCAACGTAACCGGTATCTTACGGCATAGGGAAATTCCCCTCTTGCTGCCATAGTACCATTCACTATCTTGCTATCCTGGTGATGTTCACTCCATGCCAACGTCGTCCTGGCCAAGCAGCACACAGCAATTAGTTCAAGTGCAAACAGAAAGCGACGCATGGTGTATGTTATTTGTCTTGTGGCTAATACGAACCGTTGCATTTATTTGGATTTAAGCATTGTTGCACCACGGGTATTCCCAGATACGATTCCACCCGCATTGTCATATTTCGAATTGACCATGATACACATGCATTCGCATGTACATACATATGCACATATGTATGTATACCTATAAGAAAACAGAATTAATTTACATGTTTTATAACTTTATCCAAATACACAATTTACATGCACACATTTAGGAAAATGGCAACTCCACTGCTGTGGCAGCAATTCAAGCGGTTAATCACCAAGTATCCCATAGCGCGGGGAATGATATCGTACAGTCTGATCTGGCCAACAGGCAGTCTGATACAGCAGAGCTTTGAGGGCAAGAGCTGGAGTAAGTGGTCTGAGAGGTGTGTGTGCTGATTTTGTATGAGTTCCTAAACTGATTATTCATAGACAACTACGACTGGTGGCGCGTCTTTCGATTCAGCATGTATGGTGGACTTTTTGTGGCACCCACACTTTATGGCTGGGTTAAGGTTGATTTCATTCCATGTACATATGTTCAATAATACTTTTGTCGAATGAAAACATTACCAATTCCAGATATCAAGCGTTATGTGGCCGCACACATCACTTCGCACTGGCATTATTAAGGCTGCAGTAGAGACCATATCGTACACTCCAGGAGCAATGACTTGCTTTTATTTCATAATGAGTTTGCTCGAATCGAAAACCGTACATGAGGCAGTTGCAGAAGTTGGCAAGAAATTCCTACCCACCTATAAGGTAGACACCGCAATTATTCAACCTACAAATTCATCCAAATAAATTTACAATAATTTCTGCACATGTACTCACAAACAGGTCGCGCTAGCCGTTTGGCCTTTGGTGGCCACCATCAACTTCTCCTTAATACCGGAGCGCAATCGTGTGCCTTTCATAAGTGTATGCAGTCTCTGTTGGACTTGCTTTCTCGCCTATATGAAACACTTGGAACACCATGAGGTGGATCAAGTTATTTAAGTCAGATATATGGATCATTTTTCATTTGCTTTTGTTATTACTATTATTTACAATATAACAGTGCACACGTAGCACTATATGTATTTGAGTTTTTACTATTGCCTATCTCAAATAATTTTCTAAACAACAGGTGTATTATCGAGATCTCTAAAAACAATATCAAATGTCCGTAAACAAATGGTGTTACGACATATCGATACTTGCAATATTGAATCAATTGTGAACTTTTTTCCGGCCTCATCACCAAGAAAGATTGTGCGTGCCTTTTTATTTTATCATTAATCTTCAGAAACATGAGCGCGCAAAAGTTGAAAAATAATAATAGAAGAAAATACTGCGCTTGGAACCTCTCGCTAAATATTTATTTGCTAGACCGTTTTTGTATGCGAGATGTCCCACCATATGTTGTGTGGTAAGTGATGGTGCTATCGTATGGCAGTTGCACATTTGACTATAGCTTTAAGTATCGATATATCGATATCTCCATCATCCCAAGCCCCACCTTGTTGTTGGGTGTGTTCATTTGATCAATTGCAGCTTTTATTTAATAGAAATACCAGCTTCTCGATTGTATTCATTTTTTCTATTAAAAACTGAGTGCATTTGTTCAAAATGCGAAACTTGGGCAAGCAGCAATCACAGGACACCACGGATAACAGTGTAGAAAAGGGCGAATATCCGCGTGCGACAAGTAAGTGACGCAGCCACAAACATAATAAGCGCCACCCGCTCCAAACACACATTTATAATAATAATATATGTATATACTAAAAAATCTATATTTGCCTATAGATGGAGTCGTAGTTGGAGCGCTTGTAGCCTTCGCCAGCTTCTTTTTTCTGTTAATGTCCTTCTGCTCACCGTACTGGATCGAATCGTATGAGGAGACAAACAGCAGCTTCAAGAACATGGGTCTGTGGCAGTACTGCTTTAAGGACTTTATCTACCCGAAATTTCAGTTCCCCAAGCACTTTACAGGCTGTTATAATATTTTCTCCCATGTGAGTTCACTCATTTTAATACAATCTTAAAAACCCATTATTAATTTGTTAACTTCTTTTAGGAATATTATGTTATAAGGGAATATCTATTGCCTGGCTGGCTTATGGCTGTACAGGGCTTGGTTACGATGTCCTTTGTCATTGTCTTTTTTGTGCTGGCTCTTCTGTCGCTGACTATTACACGCATTCCTTTGAAGGCAGTGCTCCAATACGAGTGGCTCCTGGTGCGCATTTCCGCGATAGGCTCCTTCCTGTCCTGTAAGTTTATTATAAATATAATCGGTGCACCTTTTATATTATCCTTTAACGGCTCTCCGCAGCTTTGTTTATGTTCTTGGCCGTCTGCATCTTTGGTGGTTGTGCCTATCGTCGGGATTGGCTAATGTATCCCAAATTCAATGTGCTGGGATGGTCGTATGCCCTGGCTGTGGTTACCTTCATGTTGCTGGGCCTGGCTGCCTTAATATTGCATCGTGAAGCTCGTAAAGCTTTCGAATCCCGTGGAGAGCAAAAAAATTTGGTCATGCAGATGGAAATGCAGGAGCCAGGCTACCAGCCTCCGCGTCATCATCACAGTCAATCGCGTAATCTACAGGGTTACATATAAAGTAATATCACAAACAATTTAATTCGAATACTATATTTAATATGCCGTCCATTTCGTTTACACAAATTTGCTTAATCTTAACACTGTGTTATACAATCGGAATTGAATTTTTTATATTAGAAATATCACATTCATTACTTCTTAGCATAATTTCACAAACTTGGCTTGTTGAATACCCAAAATTATCAAAATGGGGGCAAACAAGATATATAGTGCCTTGAAGTCGGTAGTCGAAATCTTTTTCCATATCCTCCGTCTGTAGAATTGTAGAATATCTTTTATTAAAATTAATTAATTAAACATCCGTCCAGTAACACACAAACTAAACGTTACAGAAAACACTTGGCATTCTTATTATATAATACATAAATTTATATATTATATTATATATTTATATACAAATCTATTTAGATATATGTAATTATTATTACTAATACGCAATTCGAATATTGAATAATGTGTTTTTACATTTTGACCAATAATATATTTTTTGTATATGTAGTATAATAAGTATTTTACAAATGTTATTTAAAACGAATCCAGCCGACTAAATAAATGTTTGTCCTTTTTTTTTAAATAAAAATATTACTTTTATGTATATGGTGAGTGTTCAATTTTGAATATATGAGGTTTTAGATTTACTTATTTAATGTTTTCTCTTAAAACGCGCACGTTTCATCCAAAATGTCGATCAATAAAACAATTAAATTAATTTACAATTTAAAAGTATGGAAACGATAATCTAGTTCGGAAGTATATTTCTCTCTTATTTATAATAAACATATATATTGTAATACTTTATAATGGCTACACTACATTTTTAAATCGAATAGTTTGGAAATTGATTAGATTATAGGATATTATACGGTAATAGCTGACAGCGATAATTGCATGGTGGCCAGAACGCTGTAGTTGATCAGAGCCAACTCCATGTTGGCGCCTACACGCCGTTTAAGTTAACACATTGCTGTTATTAACGGTTGGCAACGACCAATTAAAAATAACGTATGTGCATATATGTATATGTGGGCTTATGTATATGCATTTAGCTATATTGCACATAAATTATAAAACAACTCAATTATAACGGTATGCCGAGGCAACAGAGCAATTAAAATGAAAGGATAAGCGGAAACGGAAAATGTATGTAAGTGAAAATCGAAACTTGGATTAAAAACGTTAAAGTATTTTTCGGCTATATAGAAAATTTTTAAAGTTTAAATTTATATTACATTATTTATATTCAAGGATGACTTTATAATACGCTCTATGCGGATTCGTAAATGGGGTTTACGAATTAGAGAACCCGTGCTTTGAAATGTGAAAGTGCAAAAAAAAAATTAAGAACTGTCATCGTTTTTAATCTCAGATATTTTTTGCGGTGTATGATGATATTACGCTTCTTTTTTCGAATGTGGCTCATACCCGTCGTTACATTAAAAGACACATCTCGCTCCAATGGCAAAAACATGAACCACATTTGAAATCTCGTTTGGCGGCTTGAACAAACAAAAAGAAAACACAAAAACAAAAATAAAAATTGATTTGATTTTGTTTTGTTTTTTATCAAAAGTGGCTTAATATGTTATTTGCTCTATAAATTAAGTAAGCCAGTAAATACAAACTTGGGACAAATTAAAATATTGTGACTAAACCTCTTTTAATTAGTGTCAGGACACTCCAACAAAGCTTCAATTAATATTTGAGAAAGGAAAGACAAAAATTGAGAGAGTTAAACAAGTTTTGACAATCGTTATAAACAAAAGTTGATGCAACAAGTTAACTGTAATCTGTTAACATATTTTTAAACATCCGCATCCAGTTATAAAATCGAAACATAATTCAAGAAAATCGTTTTTTTTTGTTTTTTTTTTCTATGTTGTAACCCGGAATCTAGACAAATTGCATTTAACATCGTCTTGCCAAGCTGAACTCTTTTAACAAGATTGGATTAGTTAATTAGCTAATTAGTTAATTAACGTAGTAGATAAATCCAGTTGAAACAAGCGACCTTATCATGAGCCGCTTTAGTATTGAGCAGATCAGCAGTTGTAAGGATACGTACACATACATATGTAACCATACTCCAAATCAACTCCCAGTGTCCTGCTGCCGTGTATACATTTTACATCTTACCCGTATTTATTTTCTTTATCACTTTCACCCGTTTATCCGCTCCATTTGTCGGCTCAAATTGCCAGTTGCAAACAAATGGAAAAAAGAAACGGAAAAAATAAACACAATAATAACATGTTTGTTTATACTATAAAGTATTATTTTTATTGTATGTATTGCATTTGACTGGCAAATTGTTATTAGCTTCGATTTTATGTATTTGGCAATATGTACATACATAAAGTGAATGAAATAATAAAATTACATTATCAGTGGGATATTAACGTTTGCTACAAATTATATTATATGTATGTACATATGTATATATAATATTATGTAGTTTCAGCCCTAATACGCCTAATTGTTATTAACAAGTATGATAAATGTGTGTGTGGGGTTATATAAAATAAAATCGCCTTTAACTGGATTTGGCTATAATAAACAACCATAGCGTGACGACACTTTGGGCATGTTTACTGAAATCGAATTGAGCAACGATTGATAATGGATTGACTGATTGATCAGGTTTACCATAATTGAAATCACGCGTGGAAACTAAATTTTCAAGATATTGCAAACACGCGAGCCAATAAATTTCTTCATTTTTTGATTGACAATTTTTGTAAGTTAAATAATCAAAACTAACATCAACATGCAATCATGTTTGCCTGAGCACAAGTATAAAATTATATTGTAAATTTAATAATTCATTTAGCAATTACTAGTACATTTAGTACATTTACTTTTAAACATATTCATAAGCTCAAAATTCACGCTATTCTATGCATTATTATTACGATCCATTTTAATTGTAATCAGTCGAATTAATTATAGTTACTTTCACTTATTAGTCCGCATTCGATCTCCCTCTCTTTCCTTTTCTTTGTTTGTGGTTTCTGCATTCTTTCATATATAATTCTTTAAGTAATTCGTAAAAAAAAACAAACAAAACTTGCTCATTTAATAAAATTTTGTCAACTTGTATTAATGAAAATTTTTTTTCTCTCTTTGTTTATCTATGTATGTATGTGTGTGTGTACACAATTTTCATACTGTTGCTCTGACTGATTTTCTCTTCCCCTTTTTCCCTCCCCATCACACTCTCTCTTTGAATAATATAGTTATTGCATCCTTTCACTTTTCCTTGTATTTCCAGTTTAGCCTCTTCCTGTCTGTTCTCTGACTTGTTCACCTTACATAAACAGGACTGCGGGAATACAGTGAATCCATTTGCAATTTACCATTTACAATTGGCTATTCACAATTCACCATTCACAATTTATCATTGACTATTCACCATTTGCATTTGCATTTGCATTTGCATTTACCATTGTAGCCAAACCGCCCACGCCATCTGCTGCAAGCAAAGATCTGTGGTGAGAGGTGAGTACAAAATAAAAATATGTGACAAGCATTTACTAGGAAGCTGAGCCTTGCATGCAATTGGCAAACAGATACTGAGACTGAGTGAGAGCCATACACTTAGAAAATGAATTATAGCAAACTAAAGTAAAAAAAAATAATAGAAGATAAAATAAAATTAATATGCATTTCTTCTAAAACACTTTTCGAAATTTTGCAAATATAAACTCTAACTGAAAAATATTATATATTATTGATGAACACACATACAAAAATATTGCACATATGTATGTGTTTGTATGTATGTATGTACATACATATGTGAGTACGTATTAGGGATAATTCTTCAGTTTTGTATTGCAGCCATTTTAAGCAGATCGTTTCAATAATGTTTTGGAATGATCTTATTCAACTGCATACATACAATGTACATATGTATGTGCATATGTACATGTATGTATGTTCATCGATAATATATTAATTCCAAAAATAATCTGCTGTTCACAACTTTTTGTCTGTGCGTAGTGTGGCATGTGACATTAATTGGAAACATTTTCTTGCTCGTATCTTGGCCATAGACAGCATTGTGTTAGCCATGGCTTAGACATGTTCGAACACGAGGATGCAAAAAAAGTAAACAAAGACAAAAAACAGTCATAGCAAAACAAAAAAAAAAAAAGAAAAAAGTAAATAAAAAAGCAACAAAAAAAGTAGAAAAGAAATACAATATATAAAGACATAAATATTATACACTAGACTACACAAACGTGATGTTGCGCAGTGTTGGGGGACATTGGGTGGGCGATGGGGGAGGGGGCTGTTAACCCGTTTGTCTAGCTGATTTGTGATGCAATCCAGCCTTAAATGGGGTACATGGCAACTCTATTTATCCATCTTACCATGGCTCGGTTTCCTAAATAATATAATCAACAACAACAAAATGCTCAAGCGTGAACCAGTTAACCAAATGCCAATGCCAATTGGACTCTATAGCCATGTCTATGGCTGCACATGTATGTATATGATTGGCGGGACGCCTTCCGGTGCTCTGTCTGTCGTCTGCGTTGCTATAACCCAAATTCGTAGCCTAAACTCCCGCTTCAACGTCAAGTCCAGCTAACGCTACAGCTTTACCTCCAGCTTCAGCCTTAGCTCCAGCTCTAGCCTGGGCTCCAGTTTATATAAAAAGCGTTGACCACGCTAATGACGCGCAGACAATCGACGGGTTTATTCAAGTCAACATAAGAGTGAAAATTACAAAAAATGGTATACAGGATTAGCTTGACACTGTGCAGCATATTGCTAGGCCTGAGCTTGGCCAGGGCGCAATATTTTTATCCTGGACGCGGGCAACGTTCGCTATATGGATCGGTTCCAGCACCGCCACCATCTATACATGGTGGCTGGAATAGTGGCTGGAATGCACCCACATTTGACATATCGCGTCAAAATCATATTAGCCGCGAGGAGGTATTGGCGCTGCTGGCCGCCTGGAAGCAGGCTGAAGTCAAACCGGAGCCAACAACAACGCCAGCACCACCACCGCCGCCGCCACCACCGGCGCCAGAACCAGAGCCTGAGCCGGAGCCTGAGCCAGAGCCTGAACCACCAGTCGAGCCTGAACCTGAACCAGCACCAGAACCTCCAGTTGCACCTCCTCCAGCAGTGCCATTAACAGTTTCGCTGCCAGCATTTGTGCCCATACAGCTATCCGCCATGTATACGGCTCCGGTGCCTTTGCCAGGCGCTGGTCTTCCCAACTTGGGCTTTGGATTAGGTGCTGGCGCTGCAGCTGGTGCGGCTGCTGCTGCTGGAGCAGGTGCTGCTGCTGGAGCAGGTGCTGCTGCAGGTGCAAGCGCTTCTTCAGAAGCCAGTGCTGCGGCTAGTGCTGCTGCCAGCGCCGCTGTCCAAGCACGTAATTTTCTACGTTTCTCGAAGGCACCACATCACTTCGGAGCATCCAGATCCAATGGCAATATACGCTTCCCGGTGGCAAACCCACGCAGTTATGCCTCGGCTAACTACGTAGCATCTCGTCCCCGTTTCTATCGCACCATCCTTTCTGAGGCCGGCCAGCCAATACAGTGAGTACTCCCTATGGTTCCTGTGCTAAACGAACGAATCTAATTTTGCTCTAATCGCAAATCTTATTTAGAATTGATGCCTTGCCGCCGCCGCCATTTCTAGCTAATCCTGTCGAGATGGTGCCCACATATTGGCGCTAAATGCATGGGGCGTGCTACATGCTAATAAAGGCATACATACATACATCCCCGTATGCACATACGTATACTAATGTAAATAGCTTAATGTTTAACACAATGCCCATTATTATTCCAATCCCTTTTTGTTTTGTTTTTTTTTTAATTGATTTATAAATAAAACTAAATAAAACAAAAAAAAAAAAAGTTGAAATTTCATTATTCGTTCAAAATCATTTTCGAACATTTGAAATATTTGGGGTACATTATAAAAATAGAAATAATTTAAGAAAAATTAAAAAAAAATACAGTTATTGTGAATTTCTTGAAATTTTTCAATGAAAAAATTATGCAAACTGAAACAAAATCGGAAACTTTTGAAAAACATACCAACGGATCTCAAACATATATTTAAATATTTGAATATGCTTTGAATAAGGACAAATATTTGAAAACACATATTTGACTAAAAAAAACAAACTTAAATAAATATGATATTATATTAATAAATAAATATTTTTTCTTTTAAACAAATATGTGTTGGTTAACTCGAGCTCTAGCAATTGGTAAACAAATTAAAAAACAATTTGTTTTTAATTTTCAATTTTTTGTTACACGTATCGCAGACGCGGAGTTTTACAACTTTTCTTTTTAAAATATATTTAATACAAATTTATTTATGTACACTCAACTCTCTTTTTACACGGTTTCTTTTTACACGGATTTGAAGTTACACGGTTGAAAAAAATATTTTTTTTGTAAATATTTTTAATCTATTACGGCTTGAAAATCACTGTCTTGTCTTGTTTGGCACTTGGCACTAAAG
>JBAMCR010000139.1:0-51588 GCA_037075045.1 Mulgravea parasiatica | reverse complement strand
GAAGCACTCTAAGTTTCGAAAAAATAGAAATAATAGTTTTGATATGTTCCACTACTATTTTTTTGACCACAGCTGTACATATGTAAATTTTTTCATGCCACAATTTAAACATTAAATTATTTATAATAATTTTACATGTATATACATATGTATTTTATTATTGTAAAATGTATGTATGTATGTACATCTTCAGCATCGACCATGTATATAAATACATATATATACTTATGTATATGGTTCAGTTGATTGTGAATTGATTGACTGGTGATGATGAAATTTGTCAGTAAACTAAACTTTTTTGGCTGGAAAATTGTAATTAATTGTTTTGCTTTATCCGTTTTGATGCACTTCGATTTTCCGATTTCTATGGGGAAATTTTGGAAAAACGAACCGTTAACTAATTTTGGAATAATAATTAGGATTGGTTTTAACCAGTTTCAGAAAAGGTGCCTAAAACATTCTTGTCAATGGGGTACCATGGCAGGCTAATTGTCTTTAGTTATCAAATGTATATACATATGTACACAAGTATATATATAATACAATACATACAATACATACATACATACATACATGTGCATGTAATAGAAGATAGATTCTTGTTGTTTTGCTCCTGCTGTTTTTATCGCGTTACATGTGCGTGACCGCAGCCAAATACGATCGCATGCAGATAGAGATAGAACGAGAGAGAGAGAAAGAGAGAGAGAGAGAGAGAGTGACGGAGGGAGGGTCGATAGCACATCACAAGTTTTGGCACCTGCTGTGTGAATACGCCGTTACGTGCCCTTATCGCCTGTTAGTCCGTCCATCAATTGATCGGCAAGTTGAACGATTGTACGTGACCTTTGCCCACTGTGTCCATGTGTCTAGGTCAACAGGAGGCAGTTCAAGATAATAGCAGCTATACATACGTATGAGTACATACATACATATGTCTCATATCGTATCGCATCGCAAACAGAAAGATACGAGACAGCGAGAGACAGGAAGTGTATTAGATATAGATACATTATTGTATCTTTTGGTAGATGCTGCACTTTGATTGGAATGCAGTCGTTCGTTTGTATTCGATTATCGGGGCACACGCTGTGGCAAGACCCGTGATCCGCGACCCGCCACCCGTGACTCGCACTGGGCACCGGGGTGTAGGGTCACGTTTTGCTCCTTCTATGAATGTTAACTTTTTACCACAGCAAAATCGTATTCAACATTTTTTCTCGCATTTTACGGAATTGTAAATGAATGAATTTTATATTTTAATAATTTTTTTTTGTTACAAGTATATACATATGAATGTATATATTACTATACTTTAATTCTTGAATGGGAATTCTCTTAAAAAAAGAATACCCTGTTGCCCCTATGGGACAATGGGTTGTTTTGGATTACAAAGTCGTGGATTCGTTTTTTAAGATTTTTGTATGTTTTTTCCAGCTGTTTTTTTTTAATTATTTTATTAAAAATAATAAAAAAAAACAATTAGTTTTTACATTTGAAAATGTATGTTATTTTTTTTAATGTATGTTATTTATAATTGTATGTTATTTATTAATGTATGTTATTTATTAATATTTTTCGTTTTGCTCCTCTCTTTGCAGTTCTCAGTCAAATGAGCGACAATTTCTCAAGGATTTCATTAGCGGCGCACCGGGCTCATCCGGTGCACGTTTGGCCGCCTGGCTGCAGCCGGAATCGCGTTTGGATCCGAATAAGTAAGCAATTGCGATTGTATTGTATTTGCAGCATTAATACCCTGTAATTTTATGTAACCCATTTCAGATGCGAGCTGAACACAATTACGGAACCATTGCGCTACGGCTGGCCCACACAGGTGACAGTGACCATACGGGATCAATACGGGGATGCGGTGCTGGTGCCGGAGTTGAAGGTTGAGGTCAAGGCCATACCCACCGGTCCGGATCGTAGCGGTAGCGTTGGCGGCAATCTAAAGATGCGACGCACCTCATGTGCGGAGGATGGCCAACATGTGGGATTTGGCGGCCTGGGCGGTCAGTTGGGTGGGATGGCGCCACCGCCGCGTCTCAATTATGAGGCGACGACCAAGGAGAAGATGTGCTTCAAGGCGATAACTTTTATGAAGCCCTACACGAACTATTCGTTCGAGGAGCTGCGCTTTAGCAGTCCCGTCCAGACGCGTACCACCGAAGCGCTGTGCGCCCAAGACATGGAGGATGGCACATTCAGTGTCCATTGGACGCCAAACTCTGTGGGTGGCTACTGTCTGGCCGTCACCATCGATGGCATACCCCTCGAGGAGGTTTATCGCGTCGAGGTCAAGGAGGGTGTCCTGCCGCCGCCCACCCAGCGTTGCAGTGCAACACGCCGCCCGCAGGCGCCCAGCAAGCTGCGACGCTTTCAGGCGCGGCACAGCGCTGGATTACGGATACGTTCGCATCCGACGCTGCAGTCGGAGCAGGTGGGCGTGGTGCGCTTGGGCGGCATCATATCGTTCATCGATGAGATCGAAAACGATGATGGCATCTGGTTGCGCCTCTCCACAGAATCCATACGCCAGCACTGCACCATGGGCTGGTATCCGACCGAGGCCTGGTGTCTCCAATTCAATCAACATTTGGCCCGTACTCTCTTGCTACCGGTAACCGATGCCGCAGGCGCATCAAAGGCACGCTCCAAGGCAACAGCTGCGGCAGCAACTGCAACTGCAACAGCAACAACAACAGCATCAGCATCAGCATCAACAACAACAACAACAGGAGCAGCAGCAGCAACAGCAGCAGCAGGAGGAGCAACAACAATAACAACAACAACTAGTACAGCAGCAACAGTTGCTGCTCCTGCTGCTGGCGGGGATTTGACTGAGCCACCGGCAACAAGTCCATGTGATAGCACCGCCAACAGCCCCACCAGCCCTGTGGTTAGTCCAAGCAAACTCGCCAAATCGCCCATAAATGATACAAAAAATATGGAACTAGCCAGTGGCATAAGCAATCCGACAACAATCGCGTCCACAAATCCATTTTTGCTACCCGCCAAGTCCACAGAGCTGCTGTGTGATGTGGAGCCAACGCTGCCTTCAACGGCGGAGCTGCTGCCGGCCAATTTGGGCTCAGCCATAGCGGGCGTTGTGGGTGGCGGCGCGATCAAGTTGCAGGCGCTGCAAAAGTGGTTCAAGGGCGATGCCATCGAGGTTGGCCAGGCCCAGTCGCAGGCGCAGGCGCAAGCGCAAGCAACGCAACCACAAGCTGCAGTCTCTGTGCTCGAGATGGTACGTTCCATTGGGGGTCAGGAACAATCACAGGCACAGGCACAGGCACCGCGTGGCAATGGCAACAATCGAGCTGATCCCAAAGCTAGCTACACGGAGCCGGACTTTGATATAGCCAGCGTGCGGCGTATTAACTATACGGCCAGCCAAACGGCGGCATTGCTCTCCACGCCAAAGCATACGCCGAGGCGTGGCGCTGCCATGGTAGAGGCAGGAGCTGCACAGCTGGCGCATCTGGAGGATGAGCTAAGTTTGTTGCAAATAACCACAACGACAACAACAATAGCAACTGGTGCCGGAATAGAGACGCAAAGTGAGCTCCAGATTGGCGTCAGTTCGGGCGATAGTGCAACGGCGGCGGGTAGCTCTGCTTCAACAACGGCCACCACGGTGACATCGTGCTCCAAGCGGAGCACCATAATGGGACCCATAAAACGTGCGATGCCCCCATCATTTGCTGAGAGCATACGCGCCGTCTTTGCGGCGCTTCTGTGGCACGAAGGTGTTGTCCATGATGCGATGGCCTGTGCCAGCTTTCTGAAATTTCATCCCGGCTTGCCCAAGGAGGGTGCCACAGTGATGACACGTCGCGAGGCGGGTGATCCGCGCCTGCAATTGTCGCGAGAGCAAAAGGCCCAACAGCGCCACTCGGTGGAGGTGGCAAACGCTGGACATTATTTGAACATACGTCCATCCACATTGGAAACGCTCGCAAAGAGCGGCAATTGTTCCCTTCACAATCGAAGTAAGCATCGCAAAAATGGCGTCGGTTCGGCCAATGCTGGCGATGATCAGTCGCAGCATCAACAACAGTTCCAGGCATTGCCCGAACTGGTCAGCGTGTTGCCGCCAGCGTTGCGCTGTTTGGTTTACCTCTGGGAGCAAATCTGCTCCGGTTGCGTTCACATTGTTCAGTCCAATGCGCTGGAGCAGCGGGAGCAGCGCCTGCTCTCACCAGCGGCTAATGGCGAGCTGGACGGCAAGGAGTCGAAGGCGAATGGTGAACTGGGTGCCGACAAAGATGCGGCTAAGATGTGCAAGCGCAAGAAAAAGGATGACGGCAGCTGGTGTGAAATCTGTGAACTATTCCTGCCCATGCCCGTTACATATCATATGCGGATCGCCCATCCGGGCTGTGGCAAGTCTGCCAAGGGCAAGGGCTACAATTCCGTTGGCATTTTCTGTGAGGGCTGGGCGGGCAACTGCGGTGAGGGCGGCAAAGGTGCATCCAGTTGGTTTCTCATGTGCGATGCCTGTCGGGATAAGTATCTGGCCACCAGTCGCAGCGCCAACAATGTGAACAGCTCAGCTCCACACGCTGCCAGTGCGAGTAAGTTTTGTGATACAATGTATATTCAAATTGATTCCTCAATTATTGCATTCCATTTGCAGCAACCGAGCTGAATCTATTTGGCGTCAAGTCAACCACATTGATTGCCAACTCCGAGGTGTACACGACCATGCGGGAGAATGCCACATTTTTGTTGGAGCTCTGCTCATCGAGCAGCACCAGCTGCGGAACTGGGTCGGTTGCCAGCCAAAAGCGTTCGCCACAGCAGCAACCGATGCCGGTGGTGATTGAGCATCATCATCTGGGCACGCCCGATCTTAATCTGAGCAGCAAGCCAAGCACCAGCCGTGCGGATTCAACGCGCAGCAGTCGCATTGGTCGGCTCAGCGGTAAATTTGCGCCGTTTCGCAAAAGTTTTGTCGGCGTGCCGCCGGCTACGCCGGATAATGTCTGGCTGGCGCCGGATAGCTTCGCCTGCCTCGAGTGCCTGGGCACTGCCGCTCACGAGGATCTGCCATATGAGATGTTTGGATTGGGTGGCGCAGCTAATGAGAATGGCTACGATCGGGTATGTAACTGTACGATAAATGATTTGGATTGATGATCTGATGTACTCCATCTCCTACTCCTACTCCTACTCCTCTTTTAGCCACTGTCTGAGATCTCGTACGAATCGTGTGAGCCAAATAACTATGAACTGATGTCCGGGTCTCTGGCGAATCCCTCAGCCTCCGGTGGAACGCTATCAAAATTCCATCGTAGCTACTCCATGGGCCAGGGCTGGGCAGCAGTTGCACACCAGCAGCAGCAACAGCAGCAGCAACAACAGCAGCAACAGCAGCAGCATCTTCACCACCACCAACAGCATCAGCAGCATCTCTATTATCAACAGCACCAGCAACACCAGCAGCAGCAGCAGCAGATGCAGCAACAGCAACAGCAACAGTCGGCAGCAGGATTGCCATTGGATGCACAGACAAAGGTTGTCTACAGGAGGCGTAACAATTCGACAAGCGAGGGGGATGGATCTCTGCTCATTTGCTATCCCTCAGAGCATCTGCGTCGTCTGGTGCCGCCAAAGCTGCTGACCAGTGTTGCGGTGTTGCATGCAAGCAATGTCAATGAGACGCAGCCAACAATTGCACCGACTGAGGCCAAGGAGCAGCAACAGCAACAGCAACAACCACCAGCACCTGGCAGCCCGATAGCACCGGAGCAAAGCAATAGCGCCCTGTTGACCCGCCCGGCCATGGCGTTCATGACCCAAAAGCACGAGCTGGAGAGGCTTAGGGGTGCGATGCGTCGGAGTCTCCGCATTGCCGCCTGCAGAATCTATGCGCTTCAGGCGCTCAATTGGCTGCTGCGCAGCGTCACACAAGGCGTCTGCCTGCATGATCTGATGTGGTGGTTCGTTAGCTCCTTGGCACTGGGCAGCGTTGAGCTCATCGATGGCAAATATGAAGAGGCAGAACCCGCGCTGGAGCATCCCGCTGCCTATACACAAATTAGCGGAAAATTTGCCCATCTCATAACGCACTCGCTGCATGTGCTCCTCCAGTCAGTCGCCGATTTGACGCTTCATCTGCCACTGGGCTCACCCCTGCAGCGTGTGGCGATTCAATGCTTTGGCATACGCTTTCGCCAGGCGGATCATCAATTCCTGCATAGCTCGCATGTGTTTGGCAACATTTCAAAGATACTCTCCAAGTCGGATGAGCAGAACGATGCGATGGCCGTCTCCACAATGCACGCTGAAACGCATTGCGATGCGGAGCACAATATAGCCACCGCTAGCAATCAAATTGCCAACGCTGGCAGTGCACCAGGTGCTAAGGTCATCAGCTATACGGATCTGGCAGGGATGTTCGAAGTGACCGTCTCGTCGCGTCCGGCTATGGCTGAATCCCTTACGGATAATTCGACGGAGACATTTTGGGAGAGCGACGAAGAGGATCGCAACAAATGCAAAATCATTGAACTGTCGATGAATAAGCTGAGCTTCGCCTGCAAGCTTGTCCTCGTCCACATCGATAACAGTCGTGACATTCAGGTGGGCGCAACATCTTTCTCCTTGATCCTACCTTCCTTTAGTTTGATGCCATTCCATTCATTTCATTTAATTTGATCTCAATAATTGCAGAACAAGGTGCTGAACGTGGTCTTCTATGCTGGTCAGTCGTTGGGCGATACGAATGTGATTAAATCCGTCGATGTGGATCAGAAGGCGTGCGTCTGGATTGCGGCAAAGATTAGCGATGAGAGCTCTACGCATTTTCGCTTGGAGCTGCACGGACCGGAGAATACGTTGCGTGTGCGCCAGATAAAGCTGTTGGGCTTGCCCAGCTGCCAGCAAGGTGCCGGAAATGAGGAGTCGCTGGCTGACCATCGGGCGAATCTCCGCCTGGCGCATGCGCCACGCATTCAACAGCAAATCTGCGAGGCGGAAACGTTGCGTGTCTTTCGTTTAATCACGGGCCAAGTGTTTGGCAAGCTCATCAGCAATGTCAGCGATGCGACGACTGCGACAGCAGCGGGTGCTGCCACAAGCTGCTCCCTGGATGCGGCTAATTCAATGCTAGCGGATTCGTTGGATCTGCGAGAGCATATGGTCGGCATACTGTTTTCGCGGAGCAAACTGTCGCATCTGCAGAAGCAGGTGATTGTCCATATCGTGCATGCCATTCGGAAGGAGGCACAGCGTGCCAAGGAAGATTGGGAGCTGGTAAATCTTGCACATTTGCTTAAGCAACAGCCCACGCCAGTGGCAGCGACTCAACCAGCAACTGTGGCGACCGGAGCAGCTGGCGCAAGTGGAGCGGCCATCTCCACCAGCGAGAGTAGCTCGGAACGGAGTCGTGCACCGGATACATATTGCTTTGAGATGCTCAGCATGGTTCTGGCTCTCTCCGGCAGCGTTGTCGGTCGCTCGTATCTGTCGCAACAGCACGGCCTGCTAAGGGATCTGCTTGGACTGCTCCACACGGGCAGTGATCGAGTGCAGCGTCAGGTGACGGCGCTGCTCCGACGCATATTGCCCGAAATTACGCCAGAGAGCTTCGCCGAGCTGCTCGGCGTTCAGCGTCTACCGCCCGCCGATTATAGCATCGCACATCAAAGCGCCAGCGATTTTGATATGAGTCGCCTCGGGCTATTGGACATATTTCTGGCCGTGATTGCGAAATCTCTGCAGCTGCAAGTGAAGGTCAAGACCACAACGGCAACGAATGCCATGTGCAGTGGCAGCAGTGCAGCTCCAAATGGAACTGCAAAAGCTGGCCAGCTGGAGAAGACGCCGGCGTTTGTGCGCCTGTGCAGCTCCTTGGACTTATCCGTGCAATTGTTGCGTACGTGTGCAGCGACTGCAGGTGAGCAGCTGCCAAGGGCAACAGCGGCCAGCAGCGATCCGTTTCGCTTTGATACCCTGCCGCCCATAACAAAGGACTCCAAACGTAATCTCAATCAACGCTGGTTCCTCAATGGACTCATCTCGACGAAGCAGGCGGAGAGCATCATTGGACTCATACGGGATCTGGCCAGCGTAAGTGCACAAACAGTCGATCAGTGTTTATTTTTATTTAATCCTTGACCTTTTTGTCCATGTGCCACGCAAATAGGGTAAGCTTAGCGAGAAATGGTCACAGATCACGAAAGCGGCAATCGCGGAATCCGTTTTGAATTTGACGCGTCTGGAGGAGATTTACCGAACGCCAGAGCATTGCACAAAGACGGCAACGTTATGGCTTGCATTGGCCAGCCTATGTGTGCTGGAGCGTGACCATGTCGAGAAGCTATCGTCTGGTCAATGGTCGAAACTCTGCGATACCCGACCCCTGTGCACCAATCATGATGACGGCGAAACCGCGGCCATCATCCAATGTGAGACATGTGGCTCCCTTTGCGGTGATTGTGATCGATTCCTGCATCTTAATCGCAAGACGCGTACACATAAACGGACCGTAAGTGCCGTTGATACTTGATTCCATTCATCCACTGGCTATTTGGAGTAACAATATTTCCACAACTTTTACTTACAACAGGTCTGCAAAGAGGAGGAGGAGGCCATACGGGTGGAGCTGCATGAATCTTGCGGACGCACTAAACTCTTTTGGCTGCTGGCATTGGCCGACTCAAAGACATTGAAGGCGATGGTTGAGTTTCGCGATGGCAGTCACACAATCATCTCTGGACCACAGGAGGCAGTCGGTCGGTGTCGCTTTTGTGGGCTTACTGGCAATACGGGCTTGCTGGAGATTGGCAACGTCTGTGCCGATGCCCAGTGCCAGGAGTATGCAACCAATTCTTGCCTCAAGACCAAGCCCTGCGGCCATGTCTGTGGCGGCGTTGCCGGCGAGCGGAAATGCCTGCCCTGCTTGCAGCACGTGTGTCATGCGCGGGAGAACGAATTGGCCGAGGAGCTGCGCGATCCAAAACTCACACAGGACGCAGATGACATGTGCATGATTTGCTTTGTTGAGGCTCTCTCCTGTGCACCATCCATACACGTAAATAATCCGGATTTAGATTCAGATTTAGATTCATATTTATTTCGATTTCGTTTTCGATTTTCCAGTTGGAATGTGGTCATGTTTTTCACTTCCACTGCTGCAAGGCTGTGCTGGAGAAGCGCTGGAGCGGGCCGCGCATCACGTTCGGCTTCTCGCTGTGTCCCATCTGCAAGGCGGACATACAGCATCCGCTGCTGGCGGACATACTGGAGCCCATCAATGGCCTCAAACAGGATGTTAGGCGCAAGGCGCTAATGCGGTAAATTTCATTTTAACTGAATTCAATTCGAAATTGCGTCCGATGATCTAATTTGATGAATCGCCATCTCTATCCAAATATAGGATCAAATATGAGGGCGTCGTCAAGGATACGGATAGCAAGGATGTTACTCAGTTGGCTATGGATCGGTATGCGTATTATGTTTGCTTCAAATGCCAAAAGGCCTATTACGGCGGCGAGGCGCGTTGCGATGCGGAAATTGGCGAAAAATTTGATCCGGAGGAGCTCGTCTGCGGCGGCTGTTCGGATGTGGCACGTGCCCAAATGTGCCCCAAACATGGTACAGATTTTTTGGAATATAAATGCCGCTATTGCTGCTCTGTCGCCGTATTTTTTTGCTTTGGCACCACACACTTCTGCGACACGTGCCACGATGACTTCCAACGCTTAACGAATATACCAAAAACCAAGCTACCCCAATGCCCGGCCGGTCCCAAGGCCAAACAGCTGCTGGGCGATGAGTGCCCATTGCACGTCATGCATCCGCCCACTGGTGAGGAGTTTGCCCTCGGCTGTGGCGTCTGCCGCAATGCCCAAACATTTTAGCAACCCAGCCATCAATATGCAGACTTATCGCCGCCTGGATCAGAGGATCTATCTATCGACGTGGAGGCGGCACACCGTAGCATTTGCTTTGACGCCGCCGAATGGTAGCTCCGCGGCTAATTAGACACATTTTTATATACATACATACATACCATAAAACATAAAACATAACTAGGAAGCTAACGATTAGACTTAAATAAATTAATAAAAAAAAGTCGATATACCATATACATACATATGTACAAGCACGCATACATATGTATATATACATGTATGTACAACATACGTATGCACATAATATGTATATGTATGGACTAAATTTTTTTTTTTAATAATAAATATGATTATTCAAAAGTTGCAATTTTTAGCTATGTATATGTGTATTAAATGATAATTATTTATTATAATTGTAATTGAATCATTATTATTTAATAAACAAATTTTTTTTACACATATACAGACACACACACGCATACACACACACACACACATATATATATATATATAATATATACTGTTAAGTAGGATCGAATGTGGAAATGGAAATTGATATGGAAATCAGCGGAAAATGGAGAAGCGAAACTTAGAAAAACTCTCAGCATTTTAGCTATAAATTCATTGGATCAATTTGAGACAGTTTATTTAATTGTAAAACGCAATATTACTAACAAAAAACAAAAACAAAAAAAAATACTCAATAATAAACAGATTGAAAACTTTATTTATTGTTTGAATTGGATAAAAGCAAAAACAAAAAAAATATAAAATATATAAATAAAATCTATTTATAAAAAGAAAATCATTATAATAATTGAAAATTATTTATTATAAATGTGAAAATAAAAATAAATATAAATAAAACGAAACGCAAATGTAATAAATATAATAAAGAAAATACATATAAAACGCAAATAAATTTTAAACTTTTAATTTAACTTGAAATATCCACTTGAGCTTTAGGATTTTTTTCAACATGCCTGAAAGTATACTACAGAAATTTTGTATAATTTAAAAATGAACAAACTTATGTACTGATTGGAGGGGAAATTGTCGCTTTGTTTGGCGTTGCCAGATCAGTTAAACGGAGTTGTAAGTTAAAAGAAATTGAATACATTTTATTTATTTGTTTATTTATTTATTATAACTGATAAACTTAAAGTTACAAACTAAAAGTTACAGCTAAAGAACAACAGTAGCTGCTAAGGCAAAACTATTAAATTTGAATTTGTAATTATTTTTGAAAATATCAGAAATTTTATCTCTTAATAATATACTATCTGACCATAATCGGTAAAAATAAACCAGTGGACGGCGTGTAATCTGTCGCATTCCTGCCTCCAATTCCACATTTTCCTCATAGATTTTCCAAAATCTGAGAGATTCCAATTGGTTACAAGAAAAAAAGGCAAATAGTAATTTTTCAACGGATTTCCATCCCAGTTTTACTAATATTTCCGTTGTAGCATAAATTACACATTGTGGGGAATATAATTTTTAATAAGAATACCTAGTATGAACTCTGCAAAAAACAAATAAATATAAAAAATAAATATATATCAATTGAATACTTACTTTTTACCACAAGATTATTATTATCATCAAAGGCACAGTGCAATAAAGCCCGCGGGCCTTATTACATACATACTCTGAAATTGGAAATATTTCTATTTCGTATGTTTTTAAGGAAAAAAGGACAATGTTTTTTAAAAACATTTATGTATGTATTTTCTATCATTTTATTTTGTTATTTTTGTTTTTGTTTTGTTTTGTTTTTTTGTTTGTTTGTTTTATATCATTTGGTTTGCTTCATTTTTTAATTGTTTTTCATTTGATTTTTTTCTTTAGTTTTGTTTTACTTTGTTTGTTGTTAAGTTAATTCTCATTATGGATGCTTACGTTTATTATTAATCATATTATGCCTTTAATTTCAACATATTTAAAGATTTATTAACATGAGTTTGTATATATATGTATGTATGCATTGTATGTGTGTGTGTGTGTTTGTTGGTATTTATGTTGTCGGTTTTCTTTTCTTTTCTTTTGTTTTGTTTCGTTTTAGTTTTCCATATCAATTTTAATGTCATAATAATTAATTTACTATACACATTAATTACAGCTTTAATTAATTGATTTTCAAATAAATTTTACAACTATGTATGTTCTCTAATAATGTTTCTCATTTTTGCAATTTTCCTCCCAATGCATTGGGTTTGCTTTATGTCTTGCTTCCTATTCTTTTTCTTTTTCTTTTTCTTTTTAATTTTCATTTTCATTTAATTTTCATTGTTTTTGTTTCTTGTTTTTTGTTTTTTCGATTTTCTTTCTTTTTGTTTTTAAATGAATTGATCATAATTTCAATTTCAGCTGTTAATGCTCAAGCATTTATGATATACAATACAATATTGGCATTATCTAAATATCTCTAAATATGTTTTAACGGCGCAATTGAACGAATAAACACAATGTATGTTACATAGTATACTATAAATAACTATTTTTTTTCGTGTTCAAATTTTTCACTTTTTCCATGTAGTTTTTGTATTTTTTTTTTAATAATTAATTATTAATTGTTTGTTGGTAATTATTTATACATATTTTTGTTTGTTCTGTAAATATATAAATAGGCAGCTTTTCATGTTCAAAAAAACAGGCGCGTGTTCGAGGAATCACTAACAATCAATAATAAATTAATAATTAATAGGTAATCATAATTGTTTAACTATTTATGATAAATAATTAATAATTAATCAATCATTATTAATTAAGAATCATTAATCATTAATTGTGAATCATTTATCATTAATCAACGCTCCTCAATTTGGTGGAAAATGTTTAACATTGCTTTAATTTTTTTTTTATGCTTTATTTTTGTAAAATTTTGGTTCTTTTTCGTCCAGAGACTAGAATCTAAGGTCTAAGAGCATAACTAAGTAGTATTAGTATTATATTCTCTTTGGTATTTGATAGTTATTATTATTATATTTTTACATTGTTTTTCTTTTGCAATTACGAACATTTTTCCTTGTCTTTGTCTTTTTTTTTTCATTTTTCGTTTTTCTTTTTTGCAGAAGGATTTACAAAATATGAGGCGTGTCTTTTTGGTATTCAAGAGTTTAAGGCTTTCGTATTTGTATATATTATATTTTAAATACAATTAGTTAAATTAACTTCGTTTTTGCAATTGTTTTTTGTTTTTGTTTTTTTTTTGTTTTTCTATTGTGTATACATAATTAATAATTACAATAAGTGGCGTGTTTCATTTTTCATTTTCAATTTAGTAATTTCGGTATTTGCGATTTTTTTTTTATTGTTTATTATATTTTATTTTTGTTTATTAGTTTTTATTAAATTGCTTAGAAAAAAATTCTGGCGTATAAAAGCTTTTTAAGTAGTATTTTATTATATATTGTTTTTAATATAGTATTCTTTAAAATATTTGTTGTTTTCCTCATGTTGTCTGTTTAAAGTTTAAAGTTTAAACTTTAAGGTGTTTGTAGTATTTATGCGGTATTTTAATTTTGTTAATCAGTTTGGCGCTTCTAAGCGAATGAAGCTGCTATCTCTAGTATTATGTATGTATGTATATGTATATAGTACAATATAATAAGTACATACATATGTATATTGTATACATAAATATGTTTGTATGTACAAATACGATCTCTGGCATAAATTCATCAAAGGTGATGCACATTTGTTCATAGGCTTATTACAGTAAATACATACTTACATACATGTACATGTATGAGTATGAGTATGAGTATGAGTATTTAAGTATTTCAGTTAGTTTCATGAGTTTGAAAATGAGTTCAATATCGAATTACGAGCTATTCGTTTTTTGCATCTCGTTTTTTGTTTTTTTGCTTTTGCTGTTTTGTCTTTTTGTCAATGTGTGAAATTCGCAATTCCTTTTACATACATACATATATACATATATATACAAAATACATATACTATATGTATATACAAATATTTGAACGAATTTTTCAATATAAATTTTGACTAATTGTCGCTTGACCTAATTGCACCTTTTTTTAAGTTTTTCTTTTCTTTTTTCAAATATTTTGTTTAGTTTTAGTTTATATTTTCTTTTTTTTTTTAATATTTTTGGGTAATAAATTGTATTATAACTTCTGTATATCGTAAGTATATTTACATACATTACATTAAATTATTTTTTATCGTGTATTTGGTTAGTTTTTTCATTTATAAATTTATAAGGCTTTGTGTTTAGTTAGCACTAAAATTTTCAAAAATCCAAAAAACAAACAATAAAGTCGGAAAAAGAAAGAAAATATTTTCCTATTATGGAATTATTTTCATTATTTATTATTATTTCATTTATGAAAGCTTTTTGGTGGGGGGGGGGGGGTCATTGATTAAGCCAGACAAGTGCTTTTACGAAATTAAAGCTTTTAAAATTAATATTTGTATTATTTTTTTTTCCTTTTTTTTTGGTACAACAATTTTTCGTATAATTCTTTTTTTAAATTCTTGTTTATTTAGGGTTTTCTTTTCTGAAGTTTTAATTATTATTTCACAGTTAACTCTGGTACCGCTAGTCATATACCCTATAGGTATATGATTTGGGGTAAATACCCTACACAGCTAGCATGCAGGGTATGCTGGGTATTTTTGAAAGCATACGCATGGCAAACTCAGCATACATACTTGTCTATGTATTTATGTATGTATGTAAGTGTGTGTGTATGTGGTTGGGTATTTGTGGGTGTGGGTGTGTGTGTATCCTATAATTTGGATGGGTCGCTCAATTAGCCATTTGCCATATTTCTAATGCGCCTTATGAAGTTACAAAAAGTTTTTAGCTTCATATTCATTTATAAATATTATAGTATGTACATACATCTGTATATACAATGTATATACGCATGTAGTATATGCATGTATGTATATATATTTATATATACACCCATAAAAAACAATCTATAAATTGTAAACTATTATTTAGCTATTTATTATATACTAGTATGTACAATGAGCCTCCTTCAATATATTTCAGTATTTTTTTTTCTGTTTTCTTTTTTTTAAATATTTTTTGTTTAACTGTATGTGTGTTGTTTTTCCTTATTTTTGTCTTTATTTTTACTTAATATTCTTAACATATGCAACAAATTAAATTATTACATGTATGTACTATGTATTATAATAATATTATTATCATTGAAAAATTGAATCATGTAATATCAATATTTTTTAAATATGTATGTATGTATGTGTATGCATGCTAATTATATATGTAATAGTATTTTATGTACTTAAATACTTAAAATAATTTAAGTCATTTTCAATACCACTTGAATTGCTTTTCGGTTGCTGACGAATAATAATTAATAAATGGTACATATGTATATACATATATACATACATCTATGAATGTGTATATATATGTATGTATGTATGTATGTGTGTGTTGATAGTGCTTGGTTAGCTCAGAATTTTAAGAATTTGCGCTATTTAAAAAACCCGATTACATAATTAAAACTAAAGCTAAAATTAATTCTAAAACTAAAACTAAATAAACTCTTCACAGTCTGCACAGAGCCCGGACATTAGGTAGTAATACGATTTCGGGAAGACGATAGTTTCTATTGCTCCATAGTATGTATGTATGTGTGTATTATGTATGTATGTGTATATACAGTTTAATCAAAAAATTATCAAAAAATTCAGCTCATTGCCATTTGAATGAATATTACGAATTTACAAACAAATTGATATTTAGAAATTCGAACTAAGAAAATCCAACTATAAATATATAAATGTGTTTGTGTATGTGTGTGTGTGTCTGTGTGTGTGTGCCTGTGTGTGTCTATTCATGTGCGTGGGGCTCTGCCTTAGCTTTATCCTGTTCCTTGATATAAAGCGATCCAACAAGAAAACAAAACTTATCGCAAGCATGCTAAATATAATATAAGTACTATATTAAGTTAATGTAACTACACTATAATAAATACATATACTAAACACATATGTATGTATGTGTGTTACCATAAATAGTTTGTGGAATCAATGAATAAAAACAAAAAAACACAAAATCAAGGGCAGAAAGCGGCTTAAATTTAATGAAACCTTTTGCATTATAGTATTACTAGTAGTATAATCTTTCCTTGTATTTTTATTGCATAATTTAAATAATATTTAATATTTTTAATACTATTGCACTATTATATATATATATATTTATTTATTTTTATTATTATTTTTACGTAATTTTATTCAGCGACAATTTTTAATAAAATAGCTTTATACATATGCTCAAATAATAAGTTCTTTTTTTAAGATGCAATAAATTATTTTGAATTTTTTATTAAATAATTTAATAATTGTTTTTTAAGCTTTATCACAAAGTATCTTGAGTATGTGTTAGTATGTATGTGTGGGATAATAAATAATTTGTGTTTATACTATTTAGTTAGCTTATTCACCTCTTCTCTTTTTCAAATGGCAAATGTGTGTATGTATTTAATTAATTAAAATATATTGTATTGTATTGTATGTACATTAATTTGTTAATTCTTTTGTTTTTAATTTATATATATTTTGTTGGTTTTTTGTTTTTACTTTACAATGTCGTTTTCAATTTACATACATATTTTTTAATATTGCTGTTGTTTTTGTTTTCTTTTTTTTTTGTTTTCAGCGCTATAGTATAATATCTTTTAGTATGTATGTACATAGTGTAAATATGTTTATAATTATAATATTTAATTAAATTCAATTTAAGTTAAATTTCTTGGGTATCTTTTATTTTTATTTTTAATTTTAATTTTAGTTTTAATTTTAGTTTTAATTTTTTTTTTGTTTTTGTTTTTTGCTATTTTATTTTAGATTTCTCGATTGTCGTTTCGTTTTGCGGCAACATTGTTTTGTGTCTTTGTCTCCTGTGGCTAATCGTAAGTACAGTTACGTTCCATCTCCTACTCTTAAGGTTTACTCATGTATGTGTGTATGTATGCACATACGTATGCATGTGTGTATGTACAGGGCATGTACATATGTAGCATAAGGAGTGCACTCATACCTTATGTATGTACATGTACATGTACATATGTACGTAGATACATACATATACGTATGTATGTATGTATGTATGTTTGTTAGGACGGGTATTATGCTCATATACATATGTATGTATGTATGTATGTATGTACAATACAGTGTGTACAGAGCTGTATATATGTATAGTATGTATATATGTATGTATGTATGTATGTATGTATTGTATATTGCACTACTCTTAGGATCTCTGATCTCAGCAGAATTAGCTTGAAATCAATTTTAGTTTTTTCTTTTTGTAAATTTCTAAATTTATCGGGAGAAATTAAAAATCGAAATTAAACAAAAGGAAATTCTATTTTCGGGAACGTAAGCGTGCAAAAGTATGTATGCATGTATTGTATAAGGCTTAAAAGTCAGCTGCCGCTTGTGAGGTTAGTTTTCTACTAACTACAGTTAAAATTCAAAGAGGTTATGTTGAATTCTTTACATTTAAATTCTGCCAATTCGGATTTTCCGTTATTTATTTATTTATTTAAAGATTTTTCCACTTGTCTTCTCCGTGTTGATTTTTATTTTATTTTATTTTATTTTTTTTGATCTATGTACAATTCACTGGCATCCTTAGCGTTTATCACAAGAATATTTATTTATACAATGTATGTATGTACATATGTATGTATGTGTGTATGCGCATATCTCTTGTTTTACTGTTATGTGTGTATGTATGCATAGCTTAACAATCGCCATAAGGATCATTGTATTGTATGTATGTACCATACTATGGATAAATAATTGCTATATGCAAGCTGATAATCATCTTGATTATATACGGATCAGCCCAAGAGAGTTATAAAGAGAGAAAGAAATGGAGAGAGAGAGAGAGAGAGAATAGAGAGAGAATTTCGTATGGTTGAGAGAGTGAATAAAAATGGTAGCGTAGTATTATTTATTATTGTACATACACTTGAATGTAATCGTATGTAGAACATATGTAAGTATGTTAGGTTGTGGATAGACCAATACATACATACTACATACTACTTATTATGTATGTATGCATGTACATATGTATGTACGTAGCGATGTACATTTGCAAGTGAATATATTGCCAGTCTAACTACGTATCTTGTAGATTATTCATAATCAGGATTCTTTCCAAAAATTGTTTATACATACATACATATGTATGTACGTATCTATGTATGTATATATGTTGATCTATTCTCGATCAGTGAACTGATTTACGTGCTCCCAAGGCAGATATTATCTCATAACATTATTGAGATTGAATCTCTTACGAGGTTTAAGTTCCAAAACGAAAACAAAATTTTTGCGCAGAACCATTTTTATATTTGCCTAGTTTAAATGAATTATTTATTATTATATCAAATAATTCTACGCATATTTAGATGTAATATTTAAATTTTGAATAAATAAAACACGCATTAATGGGTTTGTAATAAATATGATTAAATGTTTGAATCCTTTTTACAAATCTTTGAGCATCAATCAAGTTATGCTTGCCTCTGACAGTCTGGCAACACTGTAAAAGAGTTTTCTTTTTTAAAGAGAGCAAGACATAATGGGAGAGAGAGACGGAGAGAGAGAGAGAGAGAGAGAGAGAGAGATGAAAGGAGTCCTACGTTCTTTTATAAAGTTAATTAGTTTGTAGAGAGAGTGAAGAATTAGAGAGTACCATACAGAAAAGGAGTGAGAGAGAGAGAGAGAGAGAGAGAAAATAAAAGAGAGAGCGCAATATGTTTGTAATTACAATTAATCTCAGTATTATACTATGCTTATACATACTCAGGCATGTATGTACATACGTACTACGTACTTAGTATATGTGCATACCATATGTATGTACGTTATGTAGCTTAAACATCCATACACATACATACACACGCATATGTAGTGTATGTACATGTATGTAGGTGTGTGTATATAATAGACTAGACTCTAGCTAAGCGTATGCGTAGTAGGCTAACTCCCGTATGACTCAGTCTGCGCGTAGAGTACTCAACATAACAATTTTTTTTTTGTTTGTTTGTTTTAGTGCCACCGTATTAATTATTTAAATACAGTCGACTCTCGATAATTCGAACTGGCAAGGGGATTGTATTTTGTTACGAATTACAGGGGTTTTCGAATTATCGAGGCTTTTTTCAAGCGAGTTTTTTTTCAAGGGGATAGAAATTTTTACGAATTGTAGAGGTTTTCGATTTAGCGGGGGACAGATTATCGAGACTCGACTGTATTGGAAAATAAAAGTTAAATGCTGTTTAAAAAAAAAATCTTAATTTCAGAAATATCAAAGTTTTATCGCCCAACAGTGGATTGGGCGTTGTTTCTGAACGGAAATCTCCCTCGCTGTTTTAATCCCGAATTAGCGTTTTGCCATCTAGTGTTTGTTTTATGAGTATTATTGCTCAAAGCTGCTGCTATCGGCCGACTGATGGCGCACCAAAATTTTCGGCTAGAGGAATTCGCGTTTGCCGCTGCGTCCGCTGCCCGTTGGTGTTGTTGTAGCGCTTCCTGTTGCTGTCGGCGTTGTTGTTGTCGCGGTTCCAGCTTCTGTTGCTGCTGCTGCTGCTGCGGCTGCTGCTGCTGTTGGCGTTGTGGCGCCTGGTGGCGTTGCAGCCGTCGTTGTGGGCGTACCGGCAACACTTGACGGCAGCTGTGCGGCACTGAAGTCCTCCTCGAGCAGTCGCAGATGCAAAAATTCGCTGGGAGCTGCTGTTGGACTGGTTGCCGTTGCCGTTGCTGAGACTGAGGCTGAGGCTGGGGCGGAGACGGAGGCGGATGTTGGTGTTGACGCTGACGCTGTCACACTTGTCATACCAGATCCAGCAGACGTTGTTAGCGTTGCCTGCTTAGGAGGCGCCGGTGCTTTCCTGCTCTTCGAGCGACGCTTTTTGAGCATCAGCGGCCCCAGGCCGTTGCCTCCTGCGCTCGACACAACTTGGACACTTGGATTTAGTAGACCGCTGCCAGCGCCAGCGTTTGCAGCTGCTGTTATTATAGGTGTGTGTGCTGCACTGGATAATGCTCCTGCTCCTGCTCCAGATCCAGTGGCCATCGGGGATGAGATAGTTATCACAGTGTCCACGGGCGTTGTGGCTGTTGCCGTTGCCATTGTTATGGCCGTTATAGCGCCCGGTGCGCCTGCTGCGCTGAGACCGCCGCCGCTAGCGCCGCAACCCGCACAGATCTCGTCGCCAGGCGTCGTCTGGCCGCTGCTATCGACCTGCGGCGCCAGACGCTTGACCAGCTCACCGAGTAGATCCTCAATGCGGCCAATACGCTGCTGCATACGTTGCAGCTCCAGCCGCACATCCACTTTCATGTCCAGCACGGTGGCAATGAGATCTCGCTGTGCCAGCGTCGGCGGCGTCTCGCGCAGCCCCGTATCATACGTATCCGATGTTGTCGCCCGCGAGCTTGCCATCTCAATTTGACGCTCTCGCTCCAGCGCCAAATTGCGCTCCTTCGGCACAATGCTAGACGCTGCGCCCGCCGTAACGCCCGTTCCAGCGCCGACCGATGCGGCCACCGTTGTTGCGGGCGTCGCGGCACTGCCATCGATAACAACGCGACTGTCCCGGCTAGGCGGAGAGGAATCCACCTCGCCGCCCTCATCGATAGTGTCCTGTCGCGCGAGCGTCGCTTGGCTCGCCTGCAGCTTGGGCGCCTTGGGAAATACCTGATGGGGCGTATTATGTGGGGGATGCAGATAACGATCGATAGCGATGGCGACGACGATAACGATGACGATGACGATGGCGATAGCGATAGCGATGACAGTTACAGGCAGTTCAGTTTAGGATAAAATTTGTTTTTATTGTATTTGTTTTGTTGGAGAGAGGGAGGCAGGAAAAGGGAGAGAAGTGAAAAAATGAGTTTAAAGTTTTTTTTTTGGTTTTTTTTTTTAATTTGTTTTGCAGTCATTCAAATGTTTTTATTTAAATCAATTTAATTATTATTGTTGTTGTTGTTGTTGTTGTTGTTGATTGCAAAGTTAGGTTAAGGTGAAAGTTGTGCATTTTGAGTTGAATCGATTATTATTTTAATGCAATTTAAAACGGAATTTGATTTTGTCATTGTTTTTGTTGTTGTTGTTGTTGTTTTTGTTGTTGTACGACATTCAATTCAAATATCGAATTCAATTTGTTGTTGTTTGTAGAAGCAAGGCAAGGTGTTTGTAGTTGTTGTTTGTTGTTGTTGTTGTTGTTGTTGTTTTTATAGTTGTTGTATTTGTTAAAGAGAAAAAGTGTGGAACAATAAACGAAATGAAAAATAGAAGAAAAACATGTAGAAAACATTTCAATTGATATTAAATCATCGCAAAAACTGTAAATAGGCTTTAATTGCTATCGTGTTCAGTGCATACAAACATACGCATTAATATACATGTACGTATGTATGTGCATATGTATGTATGTATGCATAAGTGTACATACATTTCTATTTTTTTATAAGTACCATAATTAGTCATCAGTTTAAGGCTTAACTAATTCAACACTGGCTGAATAGCGATGCCATCCATCGACAGGAACTCTTTTATAGCATATGTACGAGTATGTGTGTATATACATATGTATGTATATACATATATCGATATGCAACTACGTATGTATTTCCGCCCCAAACATGGCTACCACCAAATGCTACAAATGTGACATCTGACATATACGCTTTGAATCGATTATTAACTCGAGCTTAGAAATATAACCAACTGATTAAATCTATAGAATATTGTTTCGAGCGTGAGAGGTGCTCCACAGAGGGAATTGACGGTATGTTAAAATTTTTAATTTGTAACCATTTATTTATTTTTAAATACTTTATTTATTACTTGGTACAACTGATTGATTTTATTTTTAATTAGTTGGTAGACTATTCATCTGAGATTCACCATTAATGAATTTCCAATCGGAAATGGTGCAAACAAAAAATAAGAAAAAATTATTTACACCAAAAAATAATTAAATAGTTGTTTAACAGTCCCAAATGTTATAGAGAATCAAGGATACCAAGTGTATGTATATACTAAAGTATAATTATTTTAATATAATAATAATAATGTGTACATTTTTATGAAACCGTATTTTTGTCTTGAAATCTTAAGCTTATTTCTATAAAAAGTTTAATATTTGCTGATTGTAATAAATGCTGTGCTTCTTTCTACATTTGTTATCGAATTCGCATCCTATCAGAGTTGCAATTGATAACAATGAAAACAGATCGATGCTACAGAATAATATTTTATTAAAGTGTGTGAAAACGTTTTGCTTGAATTTCGTACGATTCATTTGAGTGGTAACCGTGCGGGCAACAAACAAACAAACCAGATCGATAGTGGAATGCATCGTTATCCTTGCGCAGTGGTCATATATCGATATGTGGACTACCGATAGCGATAAGCAGAATGTATGTATGTGTTTATACGCGACTTTGTGTAGCAAATAATTTCTACTTTTTTTTGTTTTTTATTCGTGAAGTGACGTTAACTAAATAAGTTAGTACTAGCAGTTAAATAAAATGATCGTTAAAACTTACTTTGCTTAATTGTAAATGCTTTTTGATTATCGCATTGGTATGAACGTAAAATATCGATAACAAATTCGAAACAACGAAATGAAAGCAAAATGGCGAAGTTTTGGCATCGAGAAGAAAGAACAAAACCGAAAAACGGGTGAGCATTAAAATTTTTGCTGTTTGTAGTAAATTGTTTTGGTGTTTTTTAGTTGAAAGCCCTTTTAATAATTTTACAAGAAATACTTTTGAATATTTTAATAATATTGTGAATTGTTTAAAAAATGAATTACGTGCATATCGTTAATATATATATATATATATATATACATACACATGTATAAGTGTATATAAGTTAGTGAATTGATAATTGTTCATTCGTAAAGTATTTCGAATTGATTTTGTTCGGAACTTATATCTTGAGATATCCTTTGATCTTGTTGGAATTATATATATCGCATATGTACATATATTATTAATATATTGTAAACAAATTTGATTACTTTTTAAGTTAAAAATCTTTTGGATTTCAACTCGGACAGAAAATGGAAGCTGAGAGTTTGAAATAAATTCAGACAGAGCAATTAAATAATTAATTATTTAATTAATTGAAGTCTTTGTCACATGAAAGATCAGATGGGCGGGGGGAATGGACGTTTTTGTTTTTATAATTTCCATAAAGTTTTTCTTGTATTGGGCTCTTGCTATCGAATTTGTTGATTTTCAGATTTATTTGAATTTGTTAACGTTTTTTTTCTTCAGTGTTTCAATGTTGTCTGAATTGTTTCGTTTCCTATTGTATTGAATTTTGTATTGTATTTTGTATTTTGTATTTTGAATTTTATATTGTTTGTATTGTTGTATTGTTTAATTTTGTTTTTGTTTTTTTTGTTTTTTTGCATTTTTGTGGTACTCATTGGTTTAACGGTAATTACTTTATTGCCTTGTCCACCATTGCTACTCGAAGTACTACTCTGCCTCGCTTGGGCAGTGCTCTCACGCAGACTTTCGCGGGCGCTCAAACTTCTCGAGACGGCTACCTTGGCGCTAGTATCGCTAGCTGAATCGACACTTGAACTGCCCAGAAGGCGTCCCCATTTGCTAGCACGGGTACTACGTGCAGATGGTGGACCCGATGAGGGCGAGGGTGATGGCGATGGTGAGGGTACTGCGGCGGTTGTTAGTATGCGTGAGTCCTCGGTTAATGTTAATTTTGCGGGTAGCTTCTTGGATAGTTTTTGAGTTTTTGTTGTTTTCAGTTTTTTTTTTTGATATTTCAATTTTTTTTTTATTTTTTATTTATATATATTTTTTTTTAATACGAGCAATTAGAAGTTGATACCAATTGTGTTTGGCGAGCACAGGATAACAGAAGATAAATCGAGAGCGAGACAGATATAGAGCGGGATGGAGAGAGAGATAGAGAGTGTGATGTGGAAATAAGGAGAGTGTATTGGCGATTAAATGTTTTTCGGATTCAAAATCGGAATTGAAATTGGGTGCAATGAATGGGGAGGGAGGGGAAGTGTTTTTTAAGCGCAGTATTCATGTGGGAAGGTGTTTTTGTTTTTTTTAGATATTTCGATTGATTGGATTCAAAAGTTATAAAGCGTGTGAGTGTTAGTGTCAGTGAGAGAAAAGGAGAATAAAATTTACAATTTTTCGTTAATTAATTTTGTCAAATTTTGAGCCAAATTGTTAGTACATTTTTCACAGTGACAACAATAAGGAAAGGGTTAGGCATTAGAGGGAGAAAGAGACAGATAATGACAGAGAGAGAGAGAGCGAGAGAGAGAGAGACAGAGCGAGCAGGTGAATTTTTGTGACATGTATGTATGTATGTATTTGCATTGAAAACGAAATAAGAGAGACAATCCATAGCAGGCGTGATCGTGAGTGTGAATGAGATGAGATGTGAGATGTGAGCATGTGTTAGAAATGCGAGCGAGCAAATAGAGGGAGAGAAAGAGAGAAGGAGCGACATTGATGTAGATAATGTTGAACAATTAGAGCGTAAGCATGTTAAAGGAAGACAAAGAAAGATACACAACGAGCATAAGTAACTTGTATGCAATTTTTGTTAAACAATAATACAGTTTCAGTTTGAACGCTTATAACTTATGACAGTTAACTGTTATGATAACAGTAAATGTAACTGTAACTTCAACGATAACGGTAACGATAACGATAAAACGCTTGAACAGTGCCAGCTTGGCCACATGGCCCAACAAACCTGAGCTGTGGCTGTGGCTGAGCTGTGTGTGGGATTAGTAACAATATTATGCTTTCAAAAAAGTTAGTTTTATTTACTTTTACTTTGTTAACAATAAAGTGTGACGAAAACATACATACACAAAAACAAAAAAAAAAAATAACAATAAGGCCGCAACACATGGCAATGGAACACAAACTTGAAACGGATAACACACATAACGCATAATAACGGACAACAATAAAACTAAATAAATTATAAATATTGAAATAAACAATGTTAAGCATAAAACAGTACGCACACACACACACATACACACAGATAAATATATTTATATATGATTACATAAAAAGAAGAAACAAATGAAAACGAAACAGAAAACGTAACACATAACATCAACACAAATACAAACACAAACACAAATCGGAATGGAACATACAGCTTCTGGGCCTGGACTCACCTTGGTGCGTTCGACCTCGCCGTCGCCCTTCTCAACATCACTTTGGCCGGAACCGACGAGCTCCTTGCTGCCAGCCTGTACCTGCGGTGTCCGGCGGAATTTGGAGAATATTTTCCGAACGAGATGATCCTGATTTTGGGGCAATTGCGGCTCATTCTTACGCCGTTCGGCCAATTCTTTTTCGCGCTTCACATCGGCCACCTTGCGAAAAATCAGTCGATGTCTGAGATTGTAGGTGAGCACCAGATTGCGTGCAAAGCTATTCGCAAATGCCGAATAGAAATCGAGGACTTCGAGCAATTTATCACGTTTGATGGCATGCAAATCACAATAGGTCAATGCACGCACATTTGCGGCACTCTGGCCAACGGCCGAGTCCTTCCAGAATTGATCGCCGAAGACGTCGCCTTTGCCTTCAAGTTTTAATTTCATAAAAAAATTAAATACATTTATTTTAGTTTTTAAAATTAATTAATTTATTTATTATAGAACAATGTTTGCTGTTTTATTTTTGTTTTTTTGTATTTCTTTCGTATCGTTTGTAGTTTGATATTTTACATAATTGGAAAAAGGAAATGGAATTGAATTGAATTGAAGTGAAGTGAAAAGCACAATGTCAGTTGATGACATGATGATTATTGTGCGAGATACGTACCCAATATTGCCACCACCTCATCATCCTGTATAACCTCCAAGCTGCCAGTGACAATGAAGCACAGACTATCGATACTCTCACCGGTGTGATAGAGTAGATCCCCTGGCGCCGAATGGGACATCATAAAGTGCATTGCTAATGCGCGCAGACAACCATCCGAGGCCAGACGAAATGCTGGATGCTCGTTAAAAACTTTGCGATTTAGATGAACACATATGTCAGCCTTCATATCTTTCGGACAATAGTTTAGTACCTGCGAATTGTGAATGAGTTGCGAGTTGCGAGTTTTGTCTGTTTTTTTTTCTTTTCATCATCTTTTTCTTTTTTTTTTTTTAGTAACCGGTAAACCCGCAACCCGCCACCAAATTCTGTCCCGCTATTGCTAACAACATATTTACAAGAGTTACGGGTTCTCTTTCCCTTCTTTTGTTTAACTTTCTTTATATTTTTTATTATTAGTCTATAATTATCTATTTTATACCCATACCATATGTATGTATTATAGTATACTAAATATATAGTATGCATGTCAATCGTTTTCTTTTATTGATTTGGAATCAGGTCTAGGAAGTGCTTTCATCTATTATGAAATATAATTGAGTTATTATTTATTTTTAAATTATTTAGTTAAGGGTTTCTTAGTTCTCTTTTACATTGTTTATATTTGTTTAATCCGTATTTCGCCGTTTATTTAGTGCTAGCTAAAAGTATTTACTAGATATTATTGTACGGACGTATTGCATTGAGCTATGGGACTTGCCTTTTTGGGCTCTGGGATGATACGATATAATTTATAAGATGTACAATAATACTATGGTATATGTATGTATAGACAGAAAGAGACAGATAGACAGAGAGATAGAGAGATAGACATAGACACACACACACACACACACACACATACGCATATACGCACACATACACACACAGATATGCATACAAATACACATACAAACGTACATGGTACAACATTGAAGAGTGTATAAAAGATCTGAGTCTAAATATATAGTATATATGGTATATATGTATATGTATGTGTATGTATGTATGTATGTATATATAACTGTGTGCATTATTGTATGTTTGTAGTATGTACGTGTGCGTGTGTGTCTGTAAAATACTATAATAAGTAACTGAGAGCCCTAACCGCTGACTCACAACATTCGGAATGTTTTTAATGTATGTTAACTTAAGTTTTTATTTTTGTTTCTGATGAATCTATTTTTAAATACAATTGCAAAGACTTTTAATACATTTCGCATGAATTGTGTAATAAATTTTGAAAAATAAAATCGACCTATTACACACTATAGTTATATACTATTACTTTCTTTATTCATGGAGTCGAGTTGAAATAATGCATATGGCCATAATATACACATACATTTTTTTTATATACATACATTCATATGTATGTATGTATAATATATGTTTGTATATCTAAAAGAAAATAAGGGATTGTATTATTTCAACTCTTTGATTGACTTTGATTGATGATGAAATCTACAATAATGGGGAATTGTTTGGTGAACATTTATTTCATCCTAAGAATTCGTTTTAGTATTATTTATTTTTTGCTATTGTTATTATTCTTTTTTTGAATAGTTTACTTGTCTCGACTTTTGCTTTTTGCTTTTTGCTTTTTTTTCTTTCGAATTGCGGCATAAACTACAGTCAACGAAATAGGTATAAAGGTCAGTTTATTTGCTTGGGCTATTTGTTTCTTTTTTGTTTATTGTTTTTTTGAAAATTGTTGACGTAAACGTGATAGCTTAAAGCTTTGTTGTTCTTCATTTAAACCAAACATAATAATATCAATTGCTTTTGTGGCACAACACAACAACACACATACATCCATCTGTGGCGTTGGGAGTTAGTTCGTTGCGTTTGCCGTTTGGTTTAAGTTCATCTAAAGGCACGAATTTGACGGACGCTTTTCGTTTTGGCAAGGATTTAGTTCTCTCGCGTTTTCGTTTTTTTTTTTGTTTTTTTGTTTTTGTTTTATTTTCGAGAACAATGGAAAACACAGAAAACAGTTTTTGGATTAGCAAAATGAAAGAAAAACGAAGAAAATGCAATAAGCATACAAAAAACAAATTAAAAAAAAAATACACATAAAATCAAAAAGGAAAATATGTATTATTATTAAAATTGATATTTTATTGTTATACATTATTATAACAAAATGGTCATATGTATGTATTTCATTATGAAATTGTATTGATATTGGTCTGAGCTTACCTCAACCTTAACATTGACCTTCACCTTGACCTTGAACTTGACCTCGATATGGACTTGACTTGTACCTTTTGATCCTCAAACGTTGAACCTTGAGCACTGTTTTCATATGAGATATTGCTTACAGTACTTTTTTTAAAATCATCTTTATCACATTTTAGCCTTTCTCATAATTGTTTTTTTTTCTTTTTTGTTTTGTTTTGTTTTTAAATTAATTATTTTGATATTCTTTTCTATTTTCTTTTGATTTTGATTTTGATTTGATTTGATTTGATTTTGATTTGATTTAATACTAATTGCTTTGCTAAAGTAGTGAATAGTAGTTAGAAGCGAGTACATAGAAGCAAACTGAACATACTATTAATGTATGTACGTATGTATGTGTGTGTGTGTGTGTATATTTCCATGTGTATGTATATGTAGGCAAAACAATGCGGCAAAAGCGAAGGCAAATTTATCGATTTCATATTGAAAATTTTTAAGAAAATATGTGAAAGCTTTGCTTTGTTGTTGTTGTTGTTGTTGTACGTGTATTTATATGTGCATGTGTGTGTGTATCTGTGTGAGAATATATGTACAATTGAAAACCAGATTTGGGCTCCATTAGCACTGTGATCAGCTGCGGCGATACAAGGTGATCAACGGGATTGGTCAGACTCATGTGTGTGTGTGTGTATGTATGCAGATGCACAGTTAAGAAAATGTTGGATATACGCACATACGTGTTCATACACATGCGTATATGCACTTGTATATATGAAAGATCTAGTGATAAATAACAATTAACAATAACGAGTAAATTAAATAAAATAAAAACAAAAGTGTTCTCATAATTGAAAAAAAAGTAAGTGAATTCTACAGTTTGGCAAGAAGCGACACTTTTTAATAAAATATTTATAAACATTGCTAACAACAAACATAACTATTGAGTAAACAAAGTATTAAGCAAATTGAACAGTATTTGTTTTTCAATATACCAAAAGCTTTTACAATATAATAATACAATATATAATTAACGAGAATACCGAATATTATATTAGCTGGTGACTCATTTTGACCCGATTAACTTTTTATTAAATATTATTATTAGTTATTAATTATGAAAGAACTTCTTTTGTTGGTGAGTAAAAATTGTTACTCTCTGAATAGCCTCATAAATATTTGAAAATCATTATGAATGTACTATGAATAAAAAGATATAAGTATCTAACATATACGAGTATAATTATTCGATTATTTTCTATTAGCAACTGACTTATTCTTGTTTAAATATTATATATATTTTTTAATCTAAAGTATTTATTTTGGCTTAGTTGGCATCGATTAATTGTTTAACAATTAAATGATATTGATATATTGACATTCTACGTTATATAACATTGAATATTATAAATAGATGGATCTAGGATATGTTGAGTCTGGCAAAATTCTGGCAAAATCTGATCGGTTAATTAAGCACAAGCCAAGCATTAGGAAAAATAATTCATCGTATTGATTGATATGCATTTTGTTTTTAACAGAGGCAGCTAGAATACAAATTTATTTATTTATTTATTGTTGTTTTCATTTTTATTCTTCCTCTTCTAATATCCTATGAATGAATCATCGAGAAAGTTCCCAATAAAATTAAATTATTGCTCGCATAAACGCTCGGATATTTTATATATAATATTTATTTTGTAAGTAATTTTATTTATTTCATTGGGCATGTGTGGACTATGGGACAGACTTACCTTCTCGGTATCGAGGCCCTTGGTCATGGCCCAAGTGGAGACGACATAGTCCATAACACGCTCGCTGAGAGCCTTGGGCACTTCGTGTAGCTTCATGAACTCCCGCACATTGTTTAGCATGTCGTGGTATTTGGCGGTCGCCGAGGTCATTTGTTGTATGATCGTCGTCACATGACCAAAGATCGTGGCGTACAGCAGAGCTATAGGTGTATACGTTTAAGTATATATATGTGTGTGTGTGTATGTAATGTGTTTCAATTGAGGGGAGAGCGGAGAATTACATTTTGAAAAGAAGACAAACAAAATGTGTTACCCGTTAGGACTTTGCACTAGTTTCGTTTTAAAGAAAACACTCAAAATTTGCGAGCTCAATACTCCTTATGTATGTATGTATATATATGTATGTGTATGTATGTGTGTGTGCGTGTGTGTGCTGGCGATTATAACGCTTACAGTATGACAGCGAATATTGAAACTGTCGCTGTTGATGAGACGCGCGAGTGCGCTGCTAGAACGGTAATAAATGCGGCGAATTGAATGGGCGATATGTTATGAATGTCAGAGAGAGAGTGTAAGAGAGAGAGAGCGAGAGAGAGAGAAAGAGAGAGACAGACAGAAGAGGATAGAGTGGAGACAGGCGACATTTGTATATTGCGCAGGCGCGCCAAGAGGTGTGGCTGTTATACCATTTGAATTCCTTAAATGGATGACGGTGCGTATGCGCAATATGCCGATGAAGCTGTCATCTACAATGAATATACCACACGTGCATAATAAAGGAAAATATTAAATGAATCGATTAGCTTTCTTTATGGATAAGGTTTTCATGTCGATAAGATCGATAATATCAAACGAAAGTTTCATAAAAATAACATGAAATGAAATGAATTGAAATTGAAAACTAAATGAAATGAAACGATAATTTAGCGAAATGCAACTCACGCATAGCGACGAATTGTGCAACTAAAACCCGTTAAAGTAAGATTACAAAAAGAACATTGTGTAAACTTTAAAGTTTCTCTTTCTTCTGTTTTTATTATTGTGCTTCAATGGGAGGGGGGAGAAACAAGGAACTGGTCTGGGGCAGATGGAAAAACGATTGTGGCATTGTGCCACAAATGTATTGCAATGATTGATGAAATGTTTTTTCTCATTTTTTTTTTTTTTTGTTTTGTTTTTGCTTTTGTTTTTCTTAACGTTCTCGTTGTGAGAAAGTTAAGCTAAATTAATTATTATTTCCAATTGGCAGCAGTTATTAGTTCTAGCGGCGCTAAATGGATCTAGCTTTTAAATGAAATGCGAGCTGTCTCTGAGATACTCGTATTTAAAAGCATTGCGCGTGGCGAACGGAAGGGGAAACTTGGACGCGGCAACGGAATCGTGTTTGGACACAGCACCTGCAATGATCATCATGCAGATGGTGAACACCTTCTCGTTGTCTGTCTCCGCTGCAACATTGCCAAAGCCCACCTATATCAATTGAGTAGAAAGTAGAAAAAAGATCGTTAAGAGAAACGGTTTCATTAAAACAAATCACAAAATATCCGCTGAGCTGAGCTGATTACAACTCACCGAAGTCATGCAAGTCATGGTGAAATATAATGCCGTCACATACATGCTCTTCCTGGAGGGGCCATTGACCAGCTCGGGACCGGTGTCGTTGCTCCATATGTATGAGTATGGCGACTGTGTCACGTTCGCCAGTTTCCATAGCCAGCTGTATTGGATCTGTCAATATCGATATCAATAAAGATGCAATTGTAATGAATTATCCATGTCCTTGCATGCAATCGTACTTACGCCATTGTCGGCATCACTGCGTCCAATGGAATACCAAATGCAGGCGAGCCAATGGGCAACCAGCATATAGAAGCATAACAATAATATTAGCATCGCGGCTCCATATTCCAGATAGCGATCCAGTTTCCGTACCACTCGACCCAGACGGAGCAACCGGACCACCTTGAGGGCGCTAAAGAGCGAACCGATGCCGTCCTCATCCCGATCAAAGGCATTGAATACATCGTACGGCAGGCAGCTGAGCAAATCGATAATGAACCATGATTTCAGATAGTTCATTCGTATGACCTTTGGATCGCTAACAACCTCGCCGCCGGGTCCCACAAAAGTGGTATGAAAGTTTAACACTTTAGCCAAAAGAAATGCGAATAGTTCGAGTTAATTCGGATTCGAATCGAATGATCGTAATAAAACCTTACCAATATCTATAAAGAAGATAACATCAACTATTGAATCCACAACGAGCAGGGAAACATCCTCTGAGGTCTTATTTTTAAACGCTACATTGTATGGCACCTGCAAGGCGACAAAATCTTGAATTTTTATTCCATGCTCTGGCAGGAGAGGGGCAAGAAAATGAGAAAGACCCCAATACTGTTCGAAGGAAGCTTTGTTGTGTTTCTGTGGCCAACTAAGCAGCTTAGTTAAGGTTCTATAGCAACAGTTGGTTGAACATTTGTGTTGTTATCTTAAATCCTCAATGTTGCTGCCTCTCCATATGCCAGTTACTGGCTTCTAACCAAGTGGCGTTGGTGGCATGCAACAAGACGCGCTACTTGGACTCTGTCTCTCTCTGTGAGTATATTAATTTAAGCACATAAAACACATAAACGCAACATAACAGACAGACACAGACGCAGGCAAAAATATTGCCTGATGGAAACCAAAATGTAGCCCAGTGTCCAAAGCCTAGAGAAAAAAGCCTAAGGCCTAGCGCCCACAGCTCAAAACACAGAATATACAGACCCCAGGCGCCAGACCCCAGACCCCAGACCATATATACCATATACCATATAGCATAGACTCTAGACGAAACTCGGGCACTTGGCCATGTAAAAGTGTGCACTTGTATTTCGTGTAAGTGTTAAGGCAACGAGACTATTATCTGATTTCTTGACTTGTACTTGCTTTTATCTGTTGAACGGGTGAAGGGCACTTAATGCAGCCACCCCTTGCTCTCGCCTGTGAGCATATGACCAGGCACACCCACACCCACACCAACAGCCACACATCCTGTTAAACGAAACGACGCGTGTTATGGCATGTTGTGGCAGGATCTCGTGTAGCAACAAGTGCAAACGGAGCGTCTTAACGTGGCCAATTGGGTAGATTGCCAGACAAATGATACCCGACCCTTAGCATTTAAGTAAGTCCTTTGTTAGGCATTAAAAATCCAAGGACCCTAAACCAGCTAAGCTTCCGAAAATGTTGCTTATTAATTTACTAAGCTGTCGCCTTCCATCTCTTTCTCTAACTCTATCGCTCTCTCTCTCTCTCTCGCTCTAGTTATTAAACTATTGCTAATAATAATAATTGCTAACGATCTTTATTTACAAATTAATTTTAGTAAAAATTTCAAATAAAAATAAGATAAATATTTTACAAACCCTGCATTTAGTTTTGAAAGGCAACTGAAAGTCATTTTTTATTTAAAATATTTTAAAGTCTTTACATATTTAATATTTCTGAGAGAGATCTCAATCTTCAATTGAAGTCAAATGTATCTTTTGTATTTATTTGTTTTTGCGTAAATTCTTCAAAAATGTATTTTCAATTGTGACGACCGATAAATCGTTCCCAAATCGTTCATTTTTCTTAAATTTATTAGAATGTTTTGAAGCTACGCTATATTTAAAAAGTATCTCAGAGTTGCACTATTTCATTTTGTCATGCGACACATTTTTGGTAAACAAAAAGATTCAACGCCGAGGGGGAATTAACAGGGGGAATAAGTTTGGTTTTCCTTCTTTGTTTTCATTTTCGTTTTTGTTTTGTTTTTTTTTTGTTAGTTAAAATGTATCTCGAAGTTTTACTGGCAGGCGAAAGTTGGTGCTATTGTTGCAGCCGTCGGGCTGAGCCACAGTTTATCTCAAAGTTGCCAACAGTAACAAAATAAAACGCCGCAAAATTTCATTAAACAATAATAAAACAACAAAGCGCTAAAACTAAGCAACAAAGTCCGAAACTAAAACAAAAACACGGCAACAATTCGCCTCCACTAAAACTAGCGAGTATCTATCGAGGACACAAACCCAAAACCCCCACTAAAAAGGATCTAACACTCGCAAGATACTAAATATACTACTGGACAAAAAAATAGGTACACACGTTCCATATGAATTTCATATGGCACTTATCCTCGGCAAAATATACCTTTTAGGATAGCTTTTCCAAACGAACAATGATCCCAAGATTACTTTAGAAATTGGCTGGAAGTTGATAAATAAGCCAACAAATTGTAATGGTAAAAAAATACAACCAAAGGACAACCAAAGCTTTACGAAATAAGTGTGGTGACACTGGCTAATTCGATTAGGAAATTTCTGAAAATATTTTAATATTTTTGCTCAATTTAATGGATTATACAATATAATAAATAAAAAAATTTAATTTAAATCGATTTATTTTGCTTGCATATTAAATAGGATGTATTTATTTGTTTCTCCAGTATTGTACAATATATACGTATACTAGTGTATATGTATATGTGTGTGTGAGGCGAGTTGAGTTGAGTTGAGTTGAGCGCTGTGTTAACATCTTGTTGACGGAAATAGGCACAATTTAAGGAGACAAATGACACGTCGCGACGCGACGCGACAACAGATGCATAGAGGCATCAGTTTGCGGCATGTGGCATGTGGGTTACGTGTCTGTGGCTCTGCCTAAATAGTAGCAACTAGTCACTTTTAAGTATACTATTTGTTCGTGTAAAAGGCTTAATAAATTCATATTCATAAAAGTATCTTAAATTATCATTTAAGGGGGAAAAATGCTTTATCGTTTAAATTTTTTTCCTTTTTTCAATTTAATTGTCTTAAATAAAATTTATTTTATTTTATTTTTGCTTGAAAAACAAAATAAACAAGTTTAAACAACAAAATTTAAAAAAAAACCCAGTCATTTTGGTATATTTACGCATTAATACCAATAGTTTGATTAAGATATAATAAATATTATAAAAAAAAACTAAATAAATAAATAAATGAATAAATAAATGAATAAATAAATGAATAAATAAATAGTAGTACTTACCATGATGGCGGTATAAAATGTTAAACACAATATCACCCAGTCCCAAATTGCTTTAAATGCACAATAATGCAAAAGTATGTGTGGCGGCGTCTTTGGCGCTTCCTGTCTGTATTGTGGCATAATGTCGGCACTCAGTGACATCATCTGTGTGCGTGTGTGTGTGTGTGTGAGTGTGGTATCGAAAATGAGAAATGAAATCGATAAGTTGGATGAGAGTTGGTATATTTATTTATTTACCATATACTATTGCATATACCATTGCATAGATACGATATATAGATCAATATATAAATAATCTTACATGCGCCAGGTTCGATTGCTTCGTTGGATCCTTGAGCGTGGGCAAATGCGCGCTGAATTGTCGACTGCGTGTAACGGATCGCGCCAATTTGGCGAATTTCGATAGACCTAAAACTGGAAGGAATAGATTAACTGCTACGATATGGACACACACAAGGACAACGACAAGGAGAGCATGCAGTCGATAGAGAGAGAGAGCGAGAGAGAGAGAGAGAAACAGAAAGCAAGATAGATAAAGCAGTGAAAGCACAAAGGATAATAGAAAGCATAGTGGGCGAGATTATCGATAATACGATAACACAATCAATCGATTTATGTACATAAAATAGTAAAATGTATATAGTAAATAGATATTGTATATGATAAATAATATATGCATATATACAATGCGTAAGCGTGTGCGCGTGTGTGTGTGCATTTGTATTGGGCATTAATGTGGGAAAAACGGAGATAAGGGAGAGAGAGAGAGAGAGAGAAAGAGAGAAAGAGAGAGAGAGAGAGAGTAAAACGGTAGAGTGATGTACAGTAGGTTAAAAAAAGCATGCGCATATTATTTATAAGATACAAAGATACAAAAACGGAGACGAGAGGGGAACAGGGCGGCATAGTGTAAATTTGTGTGTGTGTGTGCGTGTGTCTGTGTGTGCTGCTGTTGTTGTTGTTGTTGTTTTTTTTTGTTGCATATGTTGCTGTTGTTGCTGTTGTTTGCTTTGCTGTATTCCAATCATGTCATCGGGGTGATTATATTATCTATAGAATTTAGAATTTGCGATTCGTGTCTAGCTTTGTGGCTTTGAGAGTGCGACGATTAATAATTAAAGATGGTTGCCATATGCACACATACATACAAACATACAATATGTAGATACAGGCAGATTTTGGAAAAACTCTTTGGGGAATTGAGGAAAATCTTTGGCAAAAAAATTCATTTCGTTTAGCAAACTCCAAAAATGGGGCTGTGGTTTTTTTCTAGCGGGAAATGTAGCCTCGTTTTTTGATTTGGCTGGGAATTAATTTTCAAATAGTGCAAATACAATTATTTTTATTAGGTGTATGAATATGTTTGTATTTGTATGTACATATATCGTATATTTCTATTTGTATGTGTGCGCACATTTAGAGCTATAGTTAGCAAGGATATGGGTGTTGGGTAAAAGAGACAGAGAGAGAGAGAGAGCAGAGGGTGGGGCCTTCAAGGTCGTCTACTTACCACCTTTGGTATCCTCGCTGTCGATGGGCTGTTTGAGTGCCGTTATATCCCGAAACGTCAACAGAAATAACACAACCAAATCCCTTTCGTTGCGTATGGGCGCCACCTGTAGGAGCAGCCATAGCGGCGTTTCTAAAGTATAAAATGAAAATGAGAGAGAGAGAGAGAGAGTAAGAGAGGGAGGAAGGGAGAGAGAGTGAGTGAAAAAAGGATTAAAATTGTCAAGTAAACTGTCTAAGGAATTATAGACACACAACGAAATACAAAAATGTCATCAAAGTATTTGCGAGTATTCCTGTCATAATCAAGAATTCATAAAAATTGTTTGTTAAAAAAAGTTGTCAATTTTTATCGATAAATGTATTTGATGTATATATACATACTAACATACATCTCATGTATATACAGTTTTATTATAATATATATGGATGGGGTGGCAAGAAAAGTCTAATAGTCTGGCACACAATATATCTGCAAGTAGAATGTCGATAATTGCAACATTCTTGCTTTATATTTAAAAAAAAAAAAACTTTAATAAAGGCTCTAAAGGCACGATTAGAACACAATTTATAATGAAAATCCTTCCGGATTAATTGATTAGCTTCTTTGTCGAAATCACTTTGCTTTGCTTTAAAAATCTTAAAAATATGATTACAAATATTTCTTAAAAGTATTATTGACAATATTATTAACAATATTATGGACAACATTTCTGTAACTGTTCTTCGTGAATATTTCTTTGTTAAGTTTTTTCAAAACTCGTACCTAGAAAATATTTATATAACTAATTTTAATGTGTGTATCGAATTGTAATTTGAATTGGAATTTCTTTGTGAAAAATAATTTTTTTTTGCAATAATGAATATCTTTAAGCTTCACTAAATAAAAAAAAAATCAAAATTCAAATAAATGTGATATAACTTTTTTCTTATTTTTTACATTAAATCTGAATAAAGCAGTATCATCATTTGTTTTTGTTTTTAATAATGATTAAAAATTCTGTAATTATATTTTCGATAGAAATTACAATTTTCACAATATTCCAATAAATTTCAAGTTAGGATATTTAAAGCAATTGATCAAACATGGAATTAGTTTTAAAAATTGCGACAGCGTTGCCAGATCTTTTGTTTTAAACATTAGAGGAGTGGCAATTTCATTTTGTATGCAATGGACAGACAGTCGAAATAGAAAATTAATTATTGAGATTTATGCAAAAACACTTTCTGAGAGCTAAATATACAATAATAAGTATAATAAATTATTAATATACTTATAGATATGCACATACACCTATACGAGTACAATACATATGTACATACATGTATGGTATGTATTAATTTATTTAGGGCAAGTGCTGGCAAATTCAATTCATGAGCGATAATCGAATTGCCATAAATTCGGGTCAATACGCACAGATGCAAAGAAAGGAAACGAGAATGAGATAGAGAGATATATAGGTAGAGAGAGACCGACGCACGCAGAGAAAGGGGTAGAGAGAGACAGATGTAGATAATTGTGCAAATACAGTTGGCATTGGAAATGTATTTGAGAGCAATTACAGTTATTACGTTCGCTGGGCTCAAAAACTATTGGCACACGCGCGTGTGTGTGTGAGCGGGTGTCCCTTCATATATATATATATATATATATATATATGTGTGTGTGTGTCTACGCTCAATCTACAATACTTGCAATTTAATTTGCATTTTTACCACTGCATATGTGGCGTATGCGCAATTCTTGCGTTTGCTGCGTACAATTCATTCGTTGTTAGGCCCATGTGGCGATTGGGCATTAACATACATAGATGTATTTTATTCACATATCTGTATATACATATATCGCAGATGCCGAATCTGTCAAGTATGTATATACATATGATTTATGGGGAGAATTTAAGCTTTTCAACTATTTAAATAGGGTAGCCATTGGTCGAGCATTCTTGACTGTTTTTGCCATTGTATTATTATTATTGTTTCGCTGTCGATGGGGAGGGGTGGGAGGAGCGTGGGCATGTATAGGCAGGCTAAGGCATGTTAAAAGCATAATTACTGGCTAATTTTATGCGCTGTTTGCTGTTAACATTTCCGCTTCCACTTCCGCTTCCGGTGCTGTTTAGACTAGCCTCAAGCGAAATAACAAATTGTATTTTAATTTAAAAACTGTGGCTAATTGTAAGCGTTAAAAATGTATATAACAATAATAATCTATCCCTAGAAATATACCATATGTATGTATATATTATTTGTTATATTATTTGTTTTTTTAATCAACCAAATATTATATTATTCATCATATATTAATGTATGCAAAAAAACAAAAAAAAAAAAAAACCGAAATGAAAAGTTTCGGCTGCTGTCTGATAAACAAAAATAAAATTATCCACTCGCCCCAGAGACACCTGTCAGCCAATTCAATTTGTTTTGTTCAATATGAAATTGCCGCCACATCTGGCTATTGGCAGACGGAAGCAAAAACTTGCCACGCTCTGTGGCTACGTGCCACACAGTTTGCTGCACCCTGCTATCCAATAGGTCATCATAATGAAATCTATCAAATCGAAAAGATAGAAACGAAAAAACAAACAAAAGAAACGGAAAAAGCACAAAAAAAAAAGAAAAGGAGAACCACACAAAATGAAAACTGAAAATGAATGTTCTAGTTGGCAAAGGCTGATTTTCACTTTTATATAGGATTGCATCGACTTTGACCAAATTACATTTTGTGTTTTGTGTTTTGTTGTTTGTTTTCTTTTTCGTTTTGTTTTGATTGCCACAATTTATTAATGTTATATAAAAATGCCGATAAATAATTCTATAGCAGACATTCTGGTGCATGTTTAAACTGTTGAAATCAATTGAAAGGAACATTGAAGAGGACTCATAAAACATGCAACATTCAATTGCTAAAAACATAATATTTTTCTTCAGAAATGTTGCTTTTAACAAATAATAGATAACAGCATTTTCGATGATTGATTTCTAAGTAACTTTGCATCGATAACAAGTTCTTTAATCTATAGATTGTATATTACATATACATCAAATTAAAACCGTATCAGAATGTGGATCCACCTGAACTCCATATAAATCTTTGAATTTCCAATGTCGAGGAGTCGAGTCAGACAACTGCACATCGAAAACTATCCGAAGCATTTCGACTTCCAATCAAATCGTCTTGACAGACAACTAACTGGGAAGGACTCGAGTTACGAGTGCGAAAAATAAGACTAAAATGCTTTTACCCAAAGGATCCTCCCGCGAGGGTCCTATTACATCATGCGTATATGCTTTTGAATACTTCTAAGTTTATATAGTATACGTACATACATATTATGGGATTATATTGTTAATATAGCATTCTATTTTATTTTTGCTTCTTTCTGATAATCAATTAGAATCATTTGCCGAATTGTCGAATTGTTATATTGCCGAATTTTGAAAAAAAAAAATGTATTCCTTTTTGATAAAAATTACGATATTTAATATTGAAAATAATGTAGAGTCTTGCTTTAGTTGGGAATCACTTCTAAAATTTGAAGTATCAATTATACAATAAATGGTAATAATAATAATTAATTAAAATTGTTTCAGTGTAATTACTTTTTATTTTCTATATAAACATTTCATTAAAATTTTGCGTATTTCATGTTTTTCAGTATTAAAAAAATTTGTTGTAAGTTGATTTCTCTCAGTGTAGTGGGCGTATGTTATATATGTTATTGTAGTCCTGGCATTGTGCGGCTTCAGCTTCTTATGCTGATTAGGTTCAGTCAAAGCGGATTAGTTAATCGAAAGTTGATTTTTTTTATTTATTTGTTTATCGCTTTCATTTGACTTGCAAATGTATTATGCATGCACATCGATTGCCGGCAACTTCCCACGTGCATGTACATACATACCATACACAGACACAGACACATATAACATATATTGTATACATATAAAATAAATATGTCCTACATACTATATAGCTATATGGTATATGCAATTGAGCTATGCATATTTAATGTCGATTTCAACGACTTCTCTGCTCCGACAATTGAAAACTCCAAAGAGAAAGCAAACGAAGATGCTACGAGGGAAAATATTTACGACATTCGAATTTATTTACCATTAATATTCGATATTCGATATTGGATATGTATGTACTTATGTATATACATAGACAGAACGCTTAAGTCGTCTGTCTTCTTGTATTTATTTATTTATTTATTTATTTATTTTGGATGCTTGGGATCTGTAGTACCTTGGGTTTGTGCCTTGCCAAACTGCGAGAGGCCGCAGCCACATGGAATATCTGTAAATTGATACACTTAATCTATTAATTGGCTTTTGAGAATTGAGTTTTTTTCGTTTTTTTTTTTTTCGTTTTTGTTTGGGGCTAGCGAACGCTTCTTCTACTTACTTCTACTTACTTCAGCGTGGGGGGGGGGGGCAGGGGGGCCATATTTCGTGGATTGGGGTTGATTGATGAAAGCTATGCTAAATTGTTGCGCTGGCATAATTTATTTGAATTAAAAAGGCAGCAGGGCAATAGCAGCTGCCAGGATAACAGTTAATCAAATCAAATTAAAGCAGTTAGCGGAGCTAATGGCTAGTAGCAGTATGAGTTTATTATCTCATTTTATGAATTATTTAGGGTCATAGGGCAAACAACAAAAAGGCAGAGTGCAACAATTTATTATGAGTATGAGACACGAATAAATTCTCATAATCTAAGCGGATTCCACAACAAAAAAAAATCTTCCATCCCCCCAAAGAAAGATAAGCTCCCCCAACAACCGACAGATACATATTTGAGCTGGGTACCTGTCTGGGCCGAAGAGCAACCAATCAAGCAATCTATACACTGGCTAGCTACAGATTTATAGATACATACATACATACATACATACATACATACATACATACATACAAACATTAATGTATGTACGTGTATTTATGTATTTGCAGCTAGATGTGATGGATGATAATGATAATACAATTAGGAACTGTTTAGATACGGGATTAAATATTTATGTGGTACGAGTAGATTATCGTTTTATATAGTACAAGAAATTTTGAATTTATTAAATATTAGATACAAATTTTGTTTTGAAAAAAAATTCAAATGGAAAGATATAATTACGAGTACCATGTAAAACCAAAAGTTATCAAGAAAATCAATTCAAATTATCCTAATAAACAGAAAATATTTTAAGGGTGGGGGAGGCGTGGGGTCGGGTGGGGTTAACCCAGTTTTTATGGATGTCAGCATATGATTAGGTATTAAAATGCCACATGTGGCATTCGTGGTTCTCAATTTCAGTTTCTCAGCCATTTTACATAATTGTCAATAGCATAGTTTTTTTTTTTTGGAGCTGAACAATTCTACATACTTATTTAGTATGTACATAGTAAGAATATATATGTACATGACATACATTATATAATTGATATTATGAACATTGCACTCACTGTTCTTTTTGTAGAGCAATATCTCGAACTGATCCTGCTGCTGATTCTCCAGCGTATACTCCAGCCGTCCCACCGTCTCCTTGTCTGTCAGCTCACCGTACATGAAGCCGCATCTGCATTTTATGGAGAAAAGATAGAGAAAAGAAGAATGTCGCACATATACGAGGTATTATTCTTGATTAGTTTAAATTATCTCACAGATAGACAGCGCAAAGCAGCACATACACATACATGCACAAATGTACATACGTATTGTACATTTTCCACACACAAACATTGATAAAAATATTATAATTTAACGTATTATTATTATTATTAATTATAAACGTGATTGAACAATTTGAACATGCTAAGAAACAATTAGGTCAGCGAAGTGTAGAGCAGCAAGGGGAAAAAGGATGGAAGGATACACCAAGAATGCAATCAACAATCTTACCTGAGTGCACTGGCAGGGATTAGGAAGTAGGATCAAAGGCCAGAGTCTGGTTGGTATTTTGTTAAAGTCCAGTCAAAACAAAAAGAACACTAATCAACGTGTACATATACATATGTCAATAAACATATGTAAATGCATATATATAAAATTTGATCTTTGAATATTTTGTTGTTCAAAGAAAACAAATAATTATTTTCTTAATCAGATCAACGTTAAGAACAATAAGATAAGATTTTGATAAATTAGAAATCAAAAGTATTTTCAGCACGCAATTATAAGTATTTTCTGTTCTGTTCTGTTTAATATGTTAAAAAATAAATATAGAAAAATATAAAAATATGTTGTATTTGCTTTATTGCCCCAGTGGGCCGACCATTAATTTTGCCACGTTAATACTGAATGGCTTGCAAGCACGAGTGATGATGGAAATTACCATATCTGATGCCATATGGTACATACGTGTATGTACATACATACATACATACGTGGCACTCCGAGTTGCTACATACATACATATTATACTTGCAACAGAGGCCGCTTTTCACGGCTGCCACTGTGGTCTAGGCCTCTTTCTATCATCAAATTCATGCAAAAGAACTGAGAAATAACTTGAAGCAAAAGGCAAGAAGAAAAAAAAATGAATAAAATAATAATAAATAATAAAATCTTGAAGAACGACAGAAAACATAAAAATGACAACAACAAGGCTCGAGATGCGAGAGCTCGACTAACGCACACCCTGTATAAAAAATGCATTAAAACCAAAAACAAAAAAAAACAAAGAAAATTATTTGAAAAGATTGCGCATACTCGTATTCATGGGGTTTTTGTGACTTATGAGTTAAACTGGATTCACACAAATCAATGTTATGTATGCATACATACACTTGAATGTATGTACATATGTTTTGATTCGTGTATTATTATTTTTGCGTCCCGCTGTTGGGATTTGATTTTTTACATTTACAGGGTATATAGCATAATATTGTTGAAGAAATTGTAAAGAATGCGTTGCCAAGGCAGCGCACGTGCTCAACTAAAAAGTGTTGCATGCTTTTAGGGCGCGCGCGAAAATATGCAAATGTGCTTAACGTGCACATTTGGGCAGAGGACAGAGCAGCGGAGAGGGACAGATAATGAGCGAATGAATGCGCCTCTGCATGTATGTATGTGTGTGTGTGTGTGTGCGCGGGAGAGTGCGCAATTGCAATGACGTCAGCAGTTGGCAATAATGAAGGCGCATGTGAATATGCAGACAGAGAACAAGAGAAAGAGGACAAATAACAAAAACAAAACAAAAAAAAAAAGAATGCAAAAAAAAGAACGACGAACGAAGAGAAACGACAAACTGTTAATTTGTGTTTTGGTTCTGTTATTGCACTTTTACTTGTATGTAAGTACGTATGTATGTACATAGGTATGTTTGTGTTTGTGTAAAATGATTGTACAGCAAAAACTCGATAAAGAAGAAAAGAGGCGATAAACTACATACATACATAAGTATGTTAAAGTAATTTGATTTAATTCCAACGTTAAGCTAAAACAATTTAAAAGTGCAAATAAGTAAATAACTGTGAAAAGTTTAATTAATTTTTGTACATTTTCCAAACAATTGAAAAATAGTTTTGCACACGAAAAGGAAACGAAACAAAAGAAAACATTAAAAACACAATTCGAATTTGTGATATGTCACGATTTTAATTGCAATTTTTTAAGGCATTGGGTAGAAAAATTCATTGAATATTTTGTAAAATTCTGTTAGAAGCAACGGTTTTGCGGCTTTACATGCATATGTATGTATGTATGTATTTGAGTATGTGTATGTGAGTTTGATTGTAAAATCTATATATATTTTATTGTTTTTGTTGTCAATTATTTCGAACTATCGAGCGAATACTGTAGTTATTTATGCCACGATAAAGGTTCAACAAACTGCGGCCATAGCAGCGGCAGTGGCAGCGGCAGTGGCAGCGACAGCGACGTCACAGGCAAAACGCAAAGCGACTCATTTCCGCTCCGCCGGTCATTTTGTGCAATGAACTGTTTCTATATAGAATTTGTATGTGTGTGTGTGTGTGTGTGTGTGTGTGTGTGTAGTAACCGTTCTTAGACGCAGACAAACAGACAAAATTGGGTTACAAGACACAAACACAAAGAAGCCTTCAGTATATTAGCATCAATGGTGAGGGGGCAGCAGGGGAAGTGGGGGCAGCTTAGGCTTCTCTCAATATACTCCAATAAAGAAAGTTCACAAGTGAGGTGGGTCAGGGAGGGCGTGCATGGTAGATGCGAGGCGCCACAAGCTGCTCTATTGGCAAATTGAAAGAAGTGCGCGCAGTTAAGCAAACAACAACAATAACAACAATAAAAACAACAGCAACAAACAAACATTTGCAAACAAACAAACGCAAAAAAAATTGTTTTTTTTTTGGTCAACCTTTTGGCTGAGTTTCTTTTTTACATGCGGCCACAGCAACAAACTAGGTCAAAGCGCAACAAAATGGCAAAAACACAAAAAAAACCAACTAAAAAAATGATACTCAACAGAGAGAAAAAAAGGCCGCAAATGAAGAGAGCGAGAGAGCGAGATAGGGAGAGAGTGAGAAAAAGAAAGAGAGTAAGGGAGCCAAAGTTAGAATGAGGCAGTTGGCTAAATGCTAGCTTAGTATTAACACAAAAAAAGGACTTTGGTCCCAACTGCTAACCGAAAAGGGCATGAGACCAAGCGGCCTTCTCTGGTAAGACCTGGTAAGACCTGGTAAGAGAGCTGAAGAGAAAGCGAGCGGGAGAGGGAGCGAGAGAGACCCTGACAAAATCGAAATGTTCCTTGGAATAGAGAGAGAGGGTTGCGGGCGTCCGTTGCTTCTTTATTCTTGAGCAAGTTTCGCTGACGAAACAATTCTCTAGAGATTAAACAGTTTGAAAGCCACTGGCTTTAGAGCTATAGGTAAGCCTATTTGTTTTTTCTCTTTCCCTCTCTTTCTTGCATATCGATTTGCATTAAAATATTCAGTTTATTGTTGATTTAAAGAAATTTCAACTTGCAATTTGAATTTGCCACAATTACGGCATAAACAGCGCATTTTGCATTAACTTTGCGGCGTGCTAAATGCTTTATTTCCATGACCCATCAAATTATTTTGCAATGTTTTTTTGTTTTTGTTTTTTGTTTCAGAGTATTTATAGCGAAAAGAGAATTCAATACTCGTAGTATTGCATGTATGTACAATACAAGTATGAACTTTCTCGAATGAATTTCACTTTGTGGAGTGGCAGAGCAGCTGTTTACATAATTAATAGCTTAATGCATTGATAAATTAAACTGGCGACTGTAAACTGGAAATTAATGAGCTGCCTTCGCTTTTCGACATTTTTGAAAATCACCGTGAAATCGCCTGGGAAAGAAAAAAAAAAACCTTTAAAGGACAAATTTTCATAGCTTAGTTGAGTCGCATTCAACTGGCTTCAGAATTTGACAAATGTTTGAAAGTTTTGAATTTTATTGATTATGTTTACAAGGGGAATAAAACATAACGGATTTCGTGTCTTAACATTATATTCTACAATATGATAATTAATTAACTTTAAAGTGAAGCATAATATTTGTTTACATGCATTTTTTTTTTTTTTAAATTATGTGAATGCATTTATATATATTGATTATTCATTTTAAATAATTTGGATTGGATTGAATAAGTCGTTATCAATCCTAGTTGTTTTTTTTTTTAGTTTTTTACTTTAATTAAACTTTTAATTTGGATATAAAGGTTTTTGAAACCCGACTCGAGTTTCTTTCTCAATAACTGACAAATCTCTCGAAAAATAAATAAAATTAACGTTGTCATCCAAGTAGAAGTATATGCGAGTGTGTGTGTAAAGAACAAAAGGATAGAGAAAACATGCAATTCTATATTTAACCGTTAACCAGGATAATTAGGATAACCGTTAATAAAAGCTACAACATTGAATGACTTGCATCTTGATAAATATGAGCTAAATATACTGTAGGCTAAATTACACTCGATACTCTCAATTCTCCCATCGCCTATGAGAGAGAGAGAGAGAGAGAGAGAGTAAAAGAGATAGCCACAAACTGAGAAAGATATATATGTATACTTATTACAGATAGAAAACGGGAGAGAAAGAGTGAGAATGAGTGAAAGAAGAGAAAGCGTTCGCTGGGCAGCTGCTGATCGCAAGAACTGCATATATTATATTATATTATATTGTAAAAATGTATGTATATAATAGTACTTAAATATATTATACATAGGCTAACAGTTGATAAAGAACAGAGAGCAACAGAGCGAGAGAGTATAAATCGGCAATACGTACACATACCTGCACGACTTCTGCATGACCTCGGCTCGGTTATAGCCGCTGATCTTGCAGAAGGACTCATTGCAGTAGACGATCGGAAAGTCGACGATTTGCGCGTTGGCCAATAGAAATGAGCTGTCCGCTGAAAGAGATTGAGAAAAACGAAACAATTGGCAAATGAGATCGACAAAACAGAAAGAGAAAGAGAGAGAGAGTGAAAAAGACAGAGAGTAGCTTAATAGAAATATTTAATTAAAAAGCTTTTTTATATGCTTTTATTTTTCTTTTAAAACTAATCAATAATCATAATTATTAAAGAATAAAATCGATATTTTTAATTTATAAAGTTATTTTAGTAAATTATTATATATTTCACAATAAATACATTAAGTAAATTAAGAGATATAAAATAAGGAACAAGACAACGAGAATTGTCATGGTACAATACAGTTTTTAATTTTCATTTCCATAATGAGAGATTTATGAATATACATATTATATATGCCATTGAAATCATTCAGGTATTACCTTAAATAAATTTACAACAATAATGTTTCGTGTTGTAATAATAATAAATTTGTATCGAATTTGATTGAATGAATCAACTATTTTACAACAATATTATACATTATTATATACTAATATAATATCATGAGTTATGGGAGAAATTACCGAATAATAAATGAGTTGCTGATCAAGTGCCACTCTCGATAATTATCAATGCCCACTTCGATAGCTTAGCTATCGATTCCGTTGACAAATTGGCAATACCCATGCCTGTCTCTCTGTCTATCTGTCCGTCTGTCAGTCCGTCAGTCAGTCACTCACTCATTTTATCAGCCTAGCAGTTAGTTAGCAAAGCAATGCGCATCTATCAAAATATTTGCGCGTAATTGGAACATTTCAAATGTTGTCATTCATAATAAAATGCCATTTGATTGACTCCTCTCTTGTCGGTTCGCCCCTCGGCTCCCCTGATCCCATTCTGCTTCGCACCGATTCATTTCGTTCAGTCGCTCAACTAATGGCGGTTGCTATTGCCACATCGCCATCCTTTTCTCTCTCTAACTCACGGACACATTCAGACACACACAGACACTGCTTTTATTGGTGTTATTGCCATGCAATGTTGGCCATGTTTGGTGCAGGTGAAACACGGAACAAAGAACAAGAAACAAGGAACAAGGAACACGGAACACGAAACGCGAAACACGAAACATTTGAGGAGCCAAACCACGCATTGGCATCGCATGGCATCCAAAATGCCATCGCCTGACTTGTTGTTTGCCTTTTGGGAATTCAATTTGTTGTTGTTGTTGCTTTATTTTTATTACTGCACGTAATTGATGTAGCACATACATACATACATACGCACTCACACATGTACAGTTGAAAGTAAGTATATACATATAATATGCATACGTATATATTGATTTTTTTTTGTATTTTTTTTTTTTGTATATGATATCGACTAGAAACTAGGGAATCAATCTGTACCATTCTTGGGCTTCAGTCTCGGGTCGGTTCATTCTTTATATGTAATATATGTATATACAATATATATTTTTAAAAAAGATTCCATTGTGATTTCCAGCCAGAACCAGAACTAGTTCCAAATATCAATCAATCGAATTATTTTGATTTTCGACTTTTAACATTCAATCGTAAACAAAAACAATAAAAAAATAAATACGAAAGAAATTATATACTTTACATAAATTAAATATTTTGTCGATTTGCCACTTGAACTGGTTCTGCGGAACTAGCTGCTGTTCACAAAATGAACTGCGATTCGTATGGCATTAAATTGCGTTAAAATATTTTGACGTGCGACAGTTCATATAAATTGATGTTGAATATGGTATACCCTACATACTCTACAAAATGGCGAAGTGCGAGTATATGGACTTTAAGCGAGGCATAAATGCTTCGTTTCGGGTTGGGTGAGGGGTGAAGGGCGAAGATGGGGCAAGAAGGGGCAAGATGGGGCAAGAGTCGGTACGTAGGTAATGTGAACCTGTAACATTAAGTAACCTAAATACGAACACAATCAAACGAATTCCACAGAATATACACGATACGGTACGAGTATGAGTGCATGAGTGTATTGGGCGTGAGTATGAGTATGGGTATAAGTATGAGTGTGAGTATGAGTGTAAGTATGGGTATGGGTAGGGGTAAAGGTATTATGGCTTGACTATGGGTGTGAGTACGATGCATGATATGTGCGCAACTGTAACTCGTTTATAAGTAAATTCATACGGATAACTATTGTATATGTATATGTATTCGCATTTGTATTTGTATTTGTATTTGTATTGTATATTCATTCATTTTGACAACGAGTATCCAAAGGGATACTGAGCATGATTATGAGTATTGTTTATGGGATTAGAGCAGTAGACTAGTATTTGTTTTATGTACATATACACATACGTACATACATAGGAATGCATATGAAGCATTAACATACAATACATACCAAACAGTACAGTGTGTACCGTATGTGTATGTACGTAACATATATGCAAATAGAAAAATAAATTTGGGAATGAATGAAGCTTCGAGTACTCGTATAATAAGTGTATGCGCCCTTTGTACAATAAATGGAGAAATGCATATTTATGTGATACGCTCCTTTGCATGAGCTACACACACATACACTCTTCTATATACCATACACAATACTGGGTGTGTTTTTTTTTTATACAACAGCAACAAGGACATCAGCAACAACAACAACAACAACAACAGTTGCTAGTTTGCAGTGTCAACAGTTGCCGCGTTACCTCGTTGTCTCGCTGCGACTGCTCCTCCGTGTCGCCTCCTGGCTGAGCCGCCGCCACACTTCACTTTCAACCGGGCCCAGAGGCTTGTATAGTGTGTCCTGGATCCTTGTGGCTATCGCGTTGCCGGAGATGTGAGATACGAAATGAGCGTCAATTTTGTATTTGTCTATTTTGATATATTTTTCTTGCAGTATTTTCGCATTTGTTCACCATGTAATATTATTTATTTCATATATTGTACATGAATTGGTATATACGATGACATACTGTTGGTATTTTATTCGTGTCACGACCTGTTACGAGCTGTCACGTATCGGAAGAGCCTTTATCCTGCGACCATCGCTAAGTGCAACACGCTGCATTCAAGTTTATTTGTTATTATGGCACTCATTTAAGCCTCTAGGTGTATATCGATACGTTCACGTATGTATGCACATGCTTATGTGCGTATGTGTGTGTGTGTGTGTCTGTGTTTGTGTTTGTGTGCGTGTTTGATTTTGCCATTATGTCAATGTCACTACATTTTACTGCATCAACTGCCACTCGCAGAACGGACAACAGTAACTATTAGCTGACGTCGGAGAGACACCCCCATGGGGTAGCTGAAAACCTGGGCGGCAAGGCGTGGCATCACTATGCCACTATGCCACACAACAATGCATTACACTGTGCTACACACCGCACTATTCTAGCACATTTAATGGCATTTAAAGCTGACGGCTGGTAAAAAGTTTCGCAATTTGTTTCGGTCATTTGGCAGATGCGATTTCTTTTTAAGCTCAACTCGCTTGATGTTGCGAGGAAGTGTAAAATTGATAGAAAAAAGAGAATGAAAGACAGGGAAACAGAGGGGGAGCATGAAGAATAAAGCAAATTTTAGAAATATAGAAACAAAAATGTTAAATTTTCTATATAAATTCTTTTTTTTTTTCAATTTACTTATTGTATCATAAAAATAAATTTGAAACATGTGTTGAAATTCATAAAATGCTAAAAAAAAACCTTTAATTCGCAAGAATGAAAATTAAATTTTTTTTTGGTTTTCAACAAAAAAAGGAAAAATATTTAACTTGAAAAATAATTGCACTTATTGAAGCAAAAAAATAATACTAAAGCAATATGTATTATTTATTTTTAGCAAAATTAAACTCAATAAACAATCACGTTTATAATTATAAATTACGAAAATATAATAAAAACAAAATACTATAAATAATAAAATATTATAAATAAATTATAATATATAAAATTATTAAAATACTGTAGTCTCTAGTATAAAAAAGAATTTGGCTTGCGTTTGTTTAAGCAGAGCGAAATCAAATCAATTCAAGAAAGAATATTTAATTTATTTTAAAATATATTTGTGAGTGAATTTATATAATATTTTTATTTTATTGATTTTACAGAGATGGTTCTTTGGTGTTATAAAATACAGAAATTATAGAACGAAATTCAAAATTTTAAATCAATAAAACCTTTAAAAACCTTTTGTTGTATTTAAACTTATTCAAAGCTGTTAAAGGGGAATCCGATCAGATGAGTATTGAAAACTGAATTTTCTCTGGGAGTGAAAAGTCCCAAAGTGTGCCAGAAATGGATAGTTCGATGAGTAAGAGCCAATGTATGTATGTTATTTAATTATACAAGTTATTGTATTATTTATGAAACTGCAGCGCAGAAACTGTTGCGGTTCGCCACAAATTAAATTGTATAAATGTCAACATTGAAACATGACGTACAAAAAATTAACAGCACAAAAACAAAAACCAATAAAACGAAAATAAATTAAGCAAAATTATATATTGGTGCAAAAGGTCAACATGTTGTTTGGGTGGTCAAAATAAAAGAGTAGAAAAACAAAAAACAAAAAACCAAAAAAACGAAAAACGAATAACAAAAGACTAAACAATCATATTTTAATTACAATAAATTTATCATTATCATTTATGCGAAACTCAGGGAGGAAGGGGCAAATGCCTGCCTGCGGGCTCCTACAGGATTAGGGAATGTGGCAGCTTCAGTTAAAATATCCGAAAATGGAGATGAGATTGAGAAAGGCAGCAGATGAGGCAGCGGCATTGGCAGCGACTTGTACTTCCTGTACATCATGGCATGATTGATGGATAAGCTGCCCACTGCTCAGTTATACATACTAACACACACACACACACACATTCAATATACACATCTATATATATAAAACTCTTTGACCGCATAGTAAGAGGGATAGCAATAGCAATAGCAATAGCAATAGCAAGAGTGATGTTTCCACAGCCCAAACCGTAAATGCTAAAATT